>OZJO01014593.1:0-20549 GCA_900406225.1 Acrobeloides nanus | reverse complement strand
AGACGAACAAAATGACACCAAAATTATCCAATTTGAACATTGTTTTGGGTTATTGAAACGAAAACCCTGATTCATGTTTTTGTTTCAATAACCCAAAATAATGTTCAAATTGGATAAGTTTTGTGTCATTTTGTTCGTCACATTTAGCTATACAAATTGCTACAATGCTCATTGTATGAAAATTTAAAGATTGATGCAAAAATGGATTTTTCCGCTAAAAATTCAAAAAAGTTTGTGTATT
Source organism: Acrobeloides nanus (assembly GCA_900406225.1). Classification (NCBI taxonomy): domain Eukaryota; kingdom Metazoa; phylum Nematoda; class Chromadorea; order Rhabditida; family Cephalobidae; genus Acrobeloides; species Acrobeloides nanus. The sequence continues at coordinate 20,308 of OZJO01014593.1, read as the reverse complement.
ACAACGAAGAGCTTGTAACAAATTGAAAATTTCAAACGCAATTATCTCGAAAACTACAACGATTCAGAAAATGCCGTAAAAATAAAAAATGCTCCATTTTTCATGATCTTTCCGAATATATCATTTTTTCATATGGTTGTAAATTACGGGACTGGTCCTTTAATCGTTTGCCTAAATTTGACCTCCTAGCGGCGATATGAGGGTGGGTTGACCCATCCCCTGCCCAAGTGTATCCTGTGAATCATAAGAGTAATCTTGATCAGGGAGACCCTGTCTCTAGCTAGAGGAAGAGGCGCTTTCAGCACCTTGGCATAAAGAATAAGTTCTTATTCTTTATTCTAAGGCGCCTCATCCTGCTAGTTTTTGATTGAAAGTTGGATATGCCGAAACGAAAAAATATTCTTTTTAGAACTTTGAACAGAAATACTCTTTCGGCGCATTCAGAATGTGGGCAGAGCCCGACGATTATTCTATCAAATTTTATACCCGTGATTCTTATTTCGTTCTTCTACCTCATCGTCGTGCGAATAACAATGTCTATACCCAAATTGCCAGAGTCAGTGTCAAAGTAATTTTCAATTTGATCAATATTTTGTTAACATGCCTTCTTTCTAGCCGGATTTTTCTACTGGCCGTGAAACATTTCTCCAAATGGGTGATTATGATGTGGAGAAGATCCATGCTTTCGATGATGAAAACAGTAAAATGTATTTATTACTAGGGTTGGCGGGAACGGGAAACTCTCATCGGGCACAGGAAAGGAAGCAATCGGAAACGGGAATCATAATCGGGAGGCTCTAAGACTTTTCACATCGGGTTTTTCACAACGATATAAAAAATCGCGGGCGGACTTTTCAAAACGAATAAATTTTTTTCTAGTTACTTTACGGCAGCTGCTCCAATCCCCTCTCAGAGGCATCTTTTCGTAACTCATGCAAAAGCGGTAATTTTTATATATATTTCAATACTACAAAAGGTGTTCCAAAAAAAGCGGCACTATAACTTTCGCCACATTAACTTTTGCCACGTAACTTTCGCCACGTTCGTGCTAATATACATATTTATTGCAAATCAGGCAACTCAAAAATTGTGCAATAGAATTTCACTTTCTGCGACAGAATAATTGAGTTGCCTGATTTGCATTAAATGTGTTTATTGACACGAATGTGCGAAAGTTACATAGCGAAAGTTAGCGTGGCGAGATTCGTGGCGAAAGTTATGGTGCCAAAAAACTGCCATCTGGTAATTTTGTGGCGAAAATTTTTCAAAAAATTTTTTCTCTAAAATGACTCATTCGGGGGCATTTTTATGCGAGAAATCGATTGCGCGCATCGAAAAACCTTGAAAATGCCTCCCAGACCATAAAATATAAGATTTTCGTATTTTTTCAGCCGGAATTCCTAATTGAAAATTGTATATTTCATGGTCTGGGAGGCGTTTTCAAGGTTTTTCGATGCGCGCAATCGATTTCTCGCATAAAAATACCCCTTATAGGTAATTTTTGAAAAATTTTCGCCAAAAAATGACCAAATGGCGGTTTTGTTTTTGGAACACCCTGTACTATCATCAAGATTTTTCCAGGAGCTTGACAATGCCATCACAGCAAATTGCATCACATGCCAAATGGAAACGAATTGTACCTTTCATGAAGTCAATTTTTCTCCCCGCGGCAAAAACTTTTATTTAAACTGTAAAGGACCGGGAACTCCGCACATGATGCTTTCATCTATCGAATCCAATTTTAGTATACGTAAAGAGCTCATTTTCAGCTTTTCAATTTCTCGACTAGCTTTTTAGTGGGCGAATATGGTCGGAATTCAGTTCTAGAAAGTATGACAAGAAGTCATCTCTTTCCTAGGGTTTTGTACGAGAATGTCACATTAAGTAATGGCCATGGTAAGAATATTAGATACTACTCAGGATTAACGAGCCCACTTAACGTGTTTTTTTCAAAAAAATTTTTTAGCTTTTTTGGAAATGACCTCTCTAGGGGTCAACACGACCACGCAGGGATGCGAATACGTAAAATTTTTCCTGCCAAATAAGACCAAGCAGGGATGCGAATTCTTCCGTCAAATACGACCACACAGGGATGCGAATTTTACCGCCAAACACGACCACGCAGAGGTGCGAATTTTTCCTGTCAAACATGACCACGCAGGGATGCGAATTTTGCCGTCAAACACGACCACACAGGGATACGAATTTTTCCATCAAACACGACCACGCAGGGATGCGAATTTTTCCGCCAAATACGGCCACGCAGGGATGCCAATTTTTCCTGCCAAATAAGACAACGCAGGGATGGCAATTTTTTCGTCAAACACTACCATGCAGGGATGCCAATTTTGCCGTCAAACACGACCACACAGGGATGCGAGGTCTGGAAATGTGCGCAGTCAATTTTCCGCATAAAGTTACCACTAGAGACAGTCATTTCCAAAGAAAAAAAGCTAAAAAAATTTTTTGAAAAAATCACGTTAAATGGACTCACTAATCCTTAGTAGTACCGAAAATAATTTTTGTGATAATGACTTGAAGAATTTTTTAGTAAGTATGGTAAAAATGTTGCTACCATACGGGCTTGATCGTCAAGCTGTTGATAAACATTATCCGGTATTGGTTGATGTGTAAGTGTTGAGTAGGGATGCACAAGTTACAACAAGCAATACAGGGTGTTCCAAAAAACACTATCTGGTAATTTTGTGGCGAAAATTTTTCAAAAAATTTTTTTCTCCAAAATGACTCATTAGGGATATTTTTATGCGCGAGATCGATTGCGCGCATCGAAAACCCTTGAAAACGGCTCTCAGACCATGAAATATACTAGATTTTCATATTTTTCAGCTATTTTCGGCAGGAATTCCTACTTGAAAAGTGGATATTTCATGATCTGGGAGGCGTTTTCAAGGGTTTTCGATGCGCGCAATCGATTTCTCGCATAAAATTACCCCTTATAGGTAATTTAAAAAAAAATTTTTTTGAAAAATTTTCGCCAAAAATGTCCAAATGGCGGAACACCCTGTAATCCTTGTCATCAGCAAAAATATGCGAATTTTGAACACATACACAGCTTGTCTTGAATCCGAGGAATTTGATAAATGTCAAATTCGGATTCCCTGCATGTTTTTACTCCTCGAGGGGTCATTTCCACAAAAAAAAATTTGAAAATTTTTTCACATGGGTGCCCCTAGCTCCGAACAATTTATGTTCGACTCAAAATTCGCATATCTCTGGCAAGTGACAAGTATTTTTGGCACTTGTTGAAACTTGTGCATCCCTAGTATTCAGTTTAAAGGGTTGCAAGAAAAAACATTCACAACACCCAATTTGGCTCACCCTGCTAGCCAAAAATGAAAATATTTTAGCTATGGCGGACCTGGGACTCAAAAAGTGACAGAAGAATGGTTTTCCAACAATATAGACATCTATTTTGCTTCTTCCAAAGAATATGTTATTGTTTTTATTGATGGTCGTGGATCAGGCTATCGAGGTTGGAGGCAAAAACAACCACTTTATGGGAACTTGGGCACTGTTGAAGTTGACGACCAAATCGAAACCATTTCGTATGCTCTAACTAATGATGCTCAAAGTTACAAAAAGTGATACTTTGTCACCGACCATAAATTTGCGATTTTTGGCACTGGCTTTAATGGAAATACGAATGAAACGATCGAATAAAACGATACGAATGAAACGACATAATGGAACGAGACCAAATTCAGGGTTTTCGTGTCAATATTCAGGCAAATTCAAACCCGTTTCCGAACGATTTCCAGACGCCGTCTGGAAATGAAATCGATACAAATGAAACGATCGAATAAAACGATACGAATTAAACGATCGAGTCAACTCAGGGTTTTCGTGTCAATATTCAGGCAAATTCAAATCCGTTTCTGGATGCCGTCTGGAAATGAAATTGTTTCATCGTATCGTTTCATTTATGCATACATGAAACAATACGAATGAAACGAACACAGATGGAACGAATACAAATGAAACGATCAAATAAAACGATTTCATTTTCAGACGGCGTCCGGAAACGGATTTGAATTTTTCTGAGTATTGACACGAAATCTTTGAATTTTGTTTCGTTTCATTTGTATCGTTTTATTCGTATCGATTTTATTTCCAGACGACGTATGGAAATCGTTCGGAAACGGATTTGAATTTACCTGAGTATTGACACGAAAACCCTGAATTTGGTTTCATTTCATTATGTCGTTTCATTCATATCGTTTCAAACCTTTCATTTCGTTTCATTCGAGTATATGCCCGATATAATTCGCTTATAGTGGCAAATTGATCTACATTATCACCATGAATACAGGGCGGCGCAAAAAAACGCACTTTGGCGATTTTTCTCCGAATTTGTAATTTTTTTATTTTCAATTTTTTCAATTTTTAGCGCAAAAAATCTCACTTTTGCGATTTTTTCATGGAAAACAACTTTCTAGAGTAATTTTTATGCGAGAAATCGATTGCACGCATCAGAAAAATATGTTGACCCTTGATATTTTGATTTTTTTCAAATTTTTACGGGGGTACACCCTATTTCCAGACTCACAAGGAATCATCACCCAGAAAATTGTCTTCCCCAGATAGTTGTCTTCCATGAAAAAATTCAAAAAATCGCAAAAGTGCGATTTTTTGCGCCATCCTGTAAACTATATCGTGCTCAAAATTCCCATATTTATGGTCGGTGACAAGGATGGTCACTTTTTTTGTAACTTTGTCATCACTAATCCAACAATTTGATTTCAAACAATTATTTTTAGGGCACTTTTAAAACGACATAGATTTTTGGATTCTCGAAATGTAGCAATTTGGGGTTGGGTAAGCTCTTTTTTTACTCGATAGAAAATCAAATATGGCAATTTTTAGTCATACGGAGGTTTCGTCTCTGCTCGAGTGGTACAACGAGATCCCAAACGAATATTCAAATGTGCAATCTCCATAGCCCCAGTGACTAACTTCAAATATTATGGTACTCGAAAAATTTTATATACACATTCAAATTTAGATGCAACCTATACGGAACGTTATATGGGTACTGCTAGCAGTGAAGCATATCAAAACACTGATTTGTCTCGAAATGTTAGTGCTTTTCATAATGTGAAATATTTGTTAGCACATGGAACTGGAGATGGTACGAGATTTTTTTTGCATTTAAAGGACCAGTCGAGTGGGGGGGGGAAGTTTCCAGTTTTTGTTGATATTCGGAAAATTTATGAAAAATGGAGCATTTTTTGTTTTTACGACAACCCCTGAATCGTTGTAGTTTTCGAGAAAATTGCGTTTGAAATTTGCTANTTAATCGATTTTTTCAATTTTCATAAAATGAACATTGTAGCTATAATTTTTTATAGCTAAATGAGACGAACAAAATGACACCAAAATTATCCAATTTGAGCATTGTTTTGAGTTATTGAAACGAAATCCCTGATTTTCGTTTCAATAACTCAAAACATTTTTCAAATTCGATAATTTTCGTGTCATTTTATTCGTCTTGCCGAGTTATATAAAACTCTGTATTTATCTTTTTCTAAATGTTCAAGGATTTTGAATTAAATCGTTTCAATAAACAATCTGATTGATGAATCAGGGTTTTCGTTTCAATGTTCAAACTCATTTGAAAATTTTTTTTGTTTCACACATAACTTTTTACGGTTAGATTTTCAAGTAGTGCCATAAAAGCAAAAAATGCTCCAAATTTTATGCTCTATCACATGGCATCAACTCCCCCAAAAGTGGAGACTGGTCCTTTAAAATTAATTTTTAGAAAATGTCCACTTTCAAAACACAGCAGAATTCGTCAAGGCTTTGACCAGTGATAATGTGCAATTTGAGCTTATGGTATTGTTTTTTTTCTTTGGTTTCTTGCTAATTTGATTCAAACTTTTAAAGATATATCCTGATGAATCTCACAATTTGTTTTCTGGAAGATGGCACCTTTACAATATGCTGGATCAGTTTCTCAACAATTGTTTCCATACCCATTTATCATAACTTATTTTTGTTATTTTTTTATCATTCAAACGGGTATAAAAAATTATGTACATAGTAGCGCAAAAAAATTGGCTTTTTTGACATTTTAGGACCAGAAAATTTTTCTAAAAATGACCCCCCTAGAGGTAATTTTATGCGGGAAATCGACTGCGCGTACTCCCAAATCACGAAAATGCTTTCCTGGCCCTGATTCAGGAAAAAAATTGGGTTTTTGAAGCGAAAATGGTCATTTTACTCGCTTTTCTGGATTCTGGAAATTCTAGGGGTAATTTTATGTAAGAAAGCAATTTGGAAATGAGAAATACTATTTTTATGTATTTGGGAATCGTTTTATGCTTTGAAAAATGCACAATCGCTTTCTCGCATAAAATTATTACCCCTAGAAGAGTGATTTGCGAGGAAAATGAACATTTTCGCTTCAAAAATCCAATTTTTTCCCTGAATCAGGAAAGCGTTTTCATGATTCGGGAATGTGCGCAATCGATTCCCCAGCATCAAATTATCCCTAGGGGGCCATTTTTAGAAAAATAAATTTTCGGGTCCCAAAATGTCAAAAAAAAGTCACTTTTTGGAGCAAGTTCTCCCCTGGTTGACACCACTTAACGTTAATTAAACTCGACAAAAAGTTTTTTTTGTATTTTCTTCCGGAAATTACTCATTTAGAGGTAATTTATGGGAAAAATCGATTGCGTGCACTCCCGCAATCTGAAAACCGCAGAAAAATGGTGAAAATTCAATTTTTTCGAGAAATGAACAAATATCTCCCATCCATGCATCCCTGCTTGGTCGTTTTTTGTAGAAAAATTAACAGAATTTTCCCGCTAAAATACGACCACGCAGGGATGTGTGCCCTCTTTAGGACCATAATATTAACAAGAATCACATGCCTAACTTAAACAAATTTAAAAATTAATTTCCAGCATCTTTTCTAAGTTTTCAAGCAAAAATAAAAACGCTAACATTTTCGATAATCGTAAGAGCCTGCCAGTGGCGTAGCTACTTGTCAAAATGGGTACCCCCTGAGAGAAGTGCTTATAAACGGTCAGATTGAACTGAGTAACTCAATTTTTTTCGTTCGGATTCGTGTTTTTCGACTAAGAAAAACCCTTAGACACCGAAACTGCAGGACTAGCCATCGTTTATGGAGGTTTCCGATTTTCGCTTCAATACACCGGTCCCTTCCCTGAATCAGGATCAGACAAGCATTTTCATGGTTCGAAAATGTGAGCAATCGATTCCCCGCCTAGAAAAAACCAGGAGTTTTGCACTAACATTACAGTAAAACCCCTTTAAGCTGACCCCCCCCTAAAATCCTCCCGAGGGGGTCAGCTTAAAGGGGTTTGACTGTACCTACTTATACAAATAACAACTTTAAAAATAATAACCTTTTAGTTTTGGATAATAAACTAAACTTTATTTACAGCCTCGAGGACCGTATAAACATAACATAACATGACGCCTTTTAATAATACTTATAACAACATTATAAACTAATAACAGCATTTTCAAACTTATAACAACATTTTCAAACACAACGAAACGATAGCAATAAACAACGAACATTAATAAAAACATACAACTAACAATCATGGACAGTTTGGTAGTTTTGGATAAAATAATTTATAACTTTTTTTCTTCCCATTTTCCTCGTATAGCTCTTATAAGTCGCCGGCTGATTTCCACGATAAGTTGAATTCGAGGACCCACTTCCATGGTCATCATTTGTTTCGATCGGTCGAATATATTTGCGATTCGGTTGAATCCTACCAGGGACTAGATCATTGATCTAAAAACAATGATCAAATAGGACTATGCATCGAAATACCTTGTCAATCTGCGTATAACTATAGATCTTCCAATGTAAGCCTGCTGTTGGTTCATCGCGATATGTAACAAAAAGCAAGAAGGACGCTTCTTTTGTCATCGGTTCGAGGCGCTTTGTATTGTCGATGATTTCCAGTCCCAAATCCTCCGAATAGCCATAAATATATTCGTCTTTATAGCCCAGCACCTTGACCCAAGTTTTAATCTCAAAAGTTTGCTTTTAGTTGTCTGAAAAAAATAATGGCAACACGAACCATTAGAAATGGCTCCAACCCTTTCACTTTCGATTCAAACGGTAGAGCTTTGTTCGTCTTAGTTGCCTTCCTCACACTCTTATTCAAACCCAACTCCATAAAGTAGCGATCGCCCAAATTTGGTTGATCCGAAAAGCTTTAGAAAATGTTAAAGGGGGAGTGCACGCCCAGTACGCTTCTCGAAAATTTTTTTCTCCAAATTGGCTGATTTATGGTACTTGGAGGTTTTCAGGCACGAGAAATCGATTGGCATAAGTCCCGAGTTCCAAAAAACTTTTCATGGCTCCCTATCGTGGTACCCCCATGTTAAAAAAATCAATTTTTTATTTTGGCTCTCAATTAGCTGATTTTTGGTACTTGGGGGTTTTCGAACATGGGGTACCCCGATAGGGGATAATAGACATTTTTTTCGGGACTTGGGCCAATCGATTTCTCGTGCCCCAAAACCCCCAAGTACCAAAAATCAACCAAGTTGGAGAAAAATTTTTTCGAGAAGTGTACTGGGCGTGCACTCCCCTTTAATTGATATAAGTCGAGTCTCGATTTAGTGGCACCCCTAGGGGGATGCAGGGCCGTAAGAGATCGAAAATTTCGGAGGGGCTCAGGTACAAAAAATTTTTTGAAAAATCATAAAGGTCCTCCTTACGTTTTTTTCGAAATTTTGGGCAAAAAATAAGAAGGGAGGAAACAAAGGCCATTTTTTCGAGTTTTTCAAAAAATTTTAAAAATCACTTTGGTCCTCTTTATATTTTTCGCGCCGACAGGCTCGAAAATTTTTTTGTTAAAAAAACCGTCAAAGTCCAGAATTTTTATGAATCGCCTTATAAATTAGAAATAACCTTACCGATTTATATCAGCCACAATAGTTCGTTCGGGCATAAAATCAAATTCTTTTGAATAAACATGAATTTTATCCCCATAGACTCCACAAATCACCCCAATGAGCGGCTAAATTGAGAAATATAAAGCCTCTAAAAACTCACAAAATTTTATTGGGTTGTTCGATAAGTATCGAGCGCTCAAAAAAACATCTAAATCGACATTTTTATCTCGTTTTCAATGAAATTTATTTTCCAGTAGTATACAAGACGTTGTGCTGAATACGATATAACCAGCCTTTTTGAGGATAAGCCATGTTTTCGTGTCAATATCCAGAATTTTTTAAAAATTGGGCTTTCAAAGATTTTGACCTCGAATTTTTAGGCGTAACTCTCTAATTTTTAAAAAATTTTATTTCATCGAACAACCCAATCTTTAATTTACAACTACTTCTTGATGAGCAAAATGCGAGTGAACCCTTATCATCTAGCCATATCTGTACAAGGTCGAGATGATATGAGTTCGGTTGATGGCGGTAACCCCAAAATTTAGACAAAATAAGAAAATTTTGAATGTATCAAATTATGAGGTACTCCTGTTTTCTTGTTCTTTATGAGAGGGGCACAATCGCATCTTCTCTTGGCTACGACACAACTGTAGAAAAAATTTTTTTGGCTTAAACGATACAAAAAAACAAACCGTTTCCGGTTTACATAGCTGATCAAGAATCCACGTATCCTCTTCTTTATTGAACATTACTACGCCTATTGCAAATTTTCCAGTCAATTCCTCTTTAATCAATTCGTTTTTGTCGAAAATATAACCCAATTTTTTCACACAATAGTGACCAGTCTCAATTTCTTCTTTGGAAACATAGAATTTCACATAGAGTTTAAGCTAAAATAATGACAAAAGTAACACACATGGACAAGGGATTGAACGTCCTACCCCCCCCCCCCCCCCCCCCCCCTACTGTCTAGCAGCCAAAAAATTAATCAAACGTATCGTACCCCCCAAACAGACTCAATACATCCAACAAATATTCACGATTCAACAGAACACCTATCAAAAATTCGTTGTCGGACAGTTGGTCGACCGGACAGGGGGTCTTAGGCTTTAAGCTTTGGCCTGAGTCGACCAACTGTCCGAGTCGACCAAGGTGGACATTTTTCGAAAAAGTTGAAAAAAATACCTTATCATCAGCAATTTCTGTGTCAATATGTGAGAATGAATAACCCAGGTCAATAATTTTCTCCCAACCATAGGCAATAACATATTCGAAATCTGGCAGTCGCCTAAAGTGAGCAATCTTCTTATATAAAACGTGTAATTTGCATCTGTTTGTTCGGACTAACTTTTGAAGATGCGATCCACCCCCCCCCTCACGATATACCATGTTGTAGGGTACAATGAAAGAAGACGATTTACACCAAAATCATCGAATTTTTTTCAATTTTTACTCCTTGGGGGACCAAGAGGACAAATCGAATATACCTACGAAGCCTGGTATCCCTCCCAGAAGACTCTCTAGAACTCTGTGGAGCGTGTCCAAAAGTTCACCGCCAAGTTGTGTTCCAACAATTTCAACTCCCCATACCCAATGCTGTTGGAGAAGCTAGGATGGAAGCCAATTAGCCAAGTAGTCACGGAAAGACGTGCACAGGCCATGCACAAGTATATCCATCGAAAACTGCCCGAAGAAGCCATGGTGCTGTGCAAAGATGACAACCGAAGACGAACTGGAAGAACATGTCACGAATTGGAGCTCGTCGTACCTGTAACAAGTCGTGAAGCCGTAACCAGCAGCTTCCTCAACACTTCCAAGGCCATATGGAACCATCTGCCAGCCGATGTAGAAAAATCTCTGATCCCATACGATTCAAAGCTGCTGTGAAAGAACCTGCCATGCCTTATGCCGAAGTGGTACCATCAATCCAACCGATAAAAATACCTAGCATAGATTTTAATCTATCATGTTATAACATTGTATTATATTATTTTGACTGTCAAACTATTTTGTTTTGTCTTGGCCGTTGGCTGTAGACAAATAAAACATTATTATATTATTATATGTTGGAAGTTTTCATAGCTTTCTGAAATTCGTTAGGCTGTTCTTCGGCAGGTTTTTCTCGGTATATTATTCCAAATTCTTCCGGTAGTGTTAAAGGAGCCAGAGAAGTGCGCATCTGACGAAGGTAAATTTTGGAGGCCCAATCCAGCACGAGAGCCCCCTCTCGTCCACCTATGACTCGGTTTCCAGTTTTATATAAATTTAATAAATGCAAAACATACAAGACGTAAAAAGAAAACCAAACGCCTAGCTCGAGATCATCGTTCGTAGAAAGCACACAAAGCCCATGAATTTCGTTCCAAGCCAAATAAAGTGTAGCGCTACGCTTTTCGACTATTATGCCGTTCACTTTTGGCAACCATTCATAGTTCTTCTTAAATAATAAAAAGTTACTGTCTACTTGGGTTGTAATTTGTCATTTATGATGTAACCTAAGGTACAAATAAAATTGAATTAAAAGTTTTAACAAATTGATCAAAAGCACACAACTATTACAAAAACCTACCGATAAGTCAACTTTTTCCGGATTCTGTTTTTTCGCCATCCATACACACTTGTGCAGATCACTATTCATCATCATATTCCGAAACGCTTCGACGTTGCTGGGGATCCTAAAATTATAACATTAAAAGGGAAGGGTCAATTGAGGACAGTTATCGCAAAAACAATTATCGAAAAAAAATTTTTCGACAAAAGTAAAAAATTGTTCGAAACAATGAAAAAAACTGTTTTCGAGGAAAAATTGAAAAAATTTTTTTTGAGTTTTTACCATTTTTAAGTGTTTTTTGACCTTTTACAGCAAGTTTTACCAAAAAATGTTTTTCTATTTTTCCTCAAAAACAGTATTTTTTTCATCATTTCGAATATTTTTTACATTTGTCGAAAAAATTTTTGAAAAAAATAACTCGCCTCAATCGGCCCTCACCCTTTAAACTACTTTTTTAGATAACAAACCTACTTTGCTGCCCAAACCCAATACAATTTATCGCTGTCAACGTCCATTCGGAAAAAACTTGCAACTTGACCCAAGAAAGGTGAGTAACCAATAAATTCGTTCAATTCCGCAGTGCAGTGATCTTCACATTCGCCTTTAACTTTGATATACGGTACACAAACCTAAATGGAGTTTCGTTGATTAGCTGTGCAAGCTTGTAAACCGCTCTTCTTGGTTTAATTTTTAGAAATTTAGGGAGTGTTGCCAGCATAACCAGGGATGCCAAGAATATTTGTTTCAAAATCAGCAAATCTGACTTCACAAATCAGATTTTAGGAGCTAAAATCAGCAAAATGCTGCTAATTTTCCATTATATTTCTTATAAATTTGACAAAATTTCGCATCTAACAATCAGATTTTACACTGAAAAATCAAAATTTTGCCATATTTGACATCTCAAAATCAGCACTTTTCTGAAAACATCAGCTGACTTGGCACCTCTGAAAATACCCCTAGAAGAGTATTTTTGAAAAAAATTTGGGTAGATCACCTGTTAGTACCAAAAAAAGCGTACCTCAATTATCGATCCTTGAATTCGAGTCGGCAAAAGGGGTTCAATAGCTGAGATAATCTTCGATCCGTCTAGTAAAACCCACGTAGTCAATTTCAAATCATTAGTTAAAGACTGATCCCATTCAGCAATTTCTTCAGTTTTCTGATGCTCGAAGTTCCAAATTTCGATACAACTTGGTTCAATTTTCAGGATGATTCCACAAGCCATTGTATACTAAATTTCGAAACTTTTGATGTAAGAATTTAATAAAAAAAAATAGATCAATAATCGCAATTCAGGCAATTTGATTGTGTATTTCAAGAATTAAGACAGTTGTCCTAATTCTAGATCATAACTAGGACAAGTGTCCTATTTCTATGTTGTCCTAATTTTTCTGTCATAATCAGGGGAGAAAAAATAGGTGATTGCACCCAAAATTCACCCACCCATCACCCACTGAGTGTCACCCAAAATCCCAAAATCACCCACGAGAGAAAACGCGTTTTTGAAATGTCAAGACTTCCCCCCCCCCTGTATGTATATTTATCAACTCGGTATAATGGTCATTTAAATTTTTTCAAAAAGTGGGTCCTTTTCAGAACTAGCACCTTTTTTATATTTTACCGGGGCCAAGCGCTAGCTAATGCGCTCGCAGTTTCTCCGAGTAAAATAAAAAAGAAAGTGAAAAATTTTTATTGTCCAATTTCGATGATTTTGGTGTCAATCATCTTCTCTCAGTGTCCCAGGGCTGTCAATTACAGAACAAATTTTTGACAGTTACAGAACATGGATGTCTGTGACTGGATATGCATTCTTCTCGACAAATGATGATGTTTGGTGTTAAAATTAGGTTGTAATTCACAGAAATAAGCGTTCTGCGACTGTATGTGGAAAAAGGTCTTTTCACACCAAAATTGAGTCTAAACACATGAAATGGGCGTAAAATTGCATGATGAGTCAGAATCCAGTAACTTCGCCCCATGTTCTACTACAGAACAGCAGTGTTCTGTTATAGAACAAACCTCCAAATTGGCTAATTTTTTGTACTCGGGAGTTTTCAACATGGGGAACACGATGTCGATGCTAATTTTCACTTTTGTATTATGGAGAAACCCCCGTGAAGAGAAGTCATGGAAAGAAGTACTAGCTCGAAGAAGTTATGGTTCACTATTTTTTGAATATTTATTAGTTTTACTTTAAAACAAGTAAAAAAACATAACCATTTTTAAAGTGCTATTGTGTTCGCATATATTCTTCAAAATTTTCGTGGGCATACCGCCCTAGATACGGATAATTCATCGCCTTTTGTTTTCAAAAGTCCAAAACGTTCTCATATTGTACCATGATGATTATATTAAACAGGTAAGATTTAGGGACTATCTAAGGACTAACCTCTAGTCAAATGTTTTTTTTCTCTAGTCAAACTTTTTTTCAGTACTTCTTTCCATGACTTCTCTTCACGGGTGTTCCTCCATAGTACAAAAGTGAAAATTAGCATCGACATCGTGTTCCCCATGTTGAAAAACCCCCCGAGTACAAAAAATTAGCCAATTTGGAGGTTTGTTCTGTAACAGAACACTGCTGTTCTGTAGCAGAACATGGGGCGAAGTTACTGGATTCTGCTCATCATGCAATTTTACGCCCATTTCATGTGTTTAGACTCAATTTTGGTGTGAAAAGAGCTTTTTCCACATACAGTCGCAGAACGCTTATTCCTGTGAATTACAACCTAATTTTAACACCAAACATCATCATTTGTCGAGAAGAATGCATATCCAGTCATAGACATCCATGTTCTGTAACTGTCAAAAATTTGTTCTGTAATTGACAGCCCTGCAGTGTCCCCTACAACTTTTGTTCTAGCGCTGACATTTTAAACGTTTTCGAGATCGTCTGGACAGACAGACATTACACGTTTAATGTAATAGGATAGGCACATATGCCGCTCGGGAGTTACAACCAGGCACGTATTCAGGATTTCCTGACGAGAGGGGGAGGGGGTAATGACCCAAAATCCACAGCTACCTGTGGTTTTTTTTTCAAACTTTGACCAAAAGCTACCTATGGTTTTGAACAAAAACATAAGGGTACCCCCCCCCCCCTTCAAAATTTTTCCTGATGGGGGGGACAATTGTCCTGATTGCTCCCCTCCCTACAGAGCGTTCACTTTGGTATGCAACATCAATGTTTTTAGTCGTTCTTGCACCCCCTCTAACGAATTTCTATGCGGTCTTTTTTAAATTGTAGCTGAACAATGACCGAATAAGTGTTGATAAAAATTTTCGAAATCCGTTGATCCTAACATTGTTAAAAATTACTTTGAAGTTTTTAAAGTCGATTTTCTTCACCTTAACAAAATGTTAGAAATTTAATTGTTGTATGAAAATACAGAGCTTTAGTCCCTTTAACACATGCAAAAAATCGTATATAAAAATTATTTAACAGTGGCGAGATATTTGACTTTGAAGTTGATAGTCAACAAATGAGGCAAAAACAAAATGACGCACCCGGGAATCGAACCCTCGAACTTCTGGCTGCTAGTCTAACGCGCTAACCACTACACCATGTGGTGATGGTTTATACAAAGAATCTATAAAACCTAAAATCTATAGCATAGAATCTATAACATAAAATCTATAAATCCTAAAATCTATAAAACCTAAAATCTATAAACATAAAATCTATAAAACTATAATACATCATCTAAATCTTTTAAATACGTGCTAAATAGATTATTTGTGTAATCGAATAAATTCTTTTCTTAATCAAGAAAACAATTGTCCACTGTAATTTAATAACTTTTAAACAGTAAATATTTTTTCTCTCCCTAAAAATATTTTCAATTTTTTTATATCTCGGTCATTTTGTTGACATTTTCGATGGGTTAACCACATTTTCATGAAGAATCGGCCATGGAAACTCCAAATCTGAACGAGTTTTTGGGGTTTTAATAGACGACTGTATCTAAAAAAGTTTCGAAACATCAACGCGGTTTCGAAATGTTAAGTTTCGAAACATCACATGACCTCTTTAGATGATTTTCACTAATCTAAGAACTTTTTATGTGATTTTGACGAATCCAAAAACCTTTTTAACTAAATCCAAAAGCCTCTTTCATAAATCCAAAGACGTCTTGGCGAGTTTTACTACTCCGAAAAACGTCTTTAAAGGGGGTACAGATCGAGGCCGGATCTCGAAAAAAATTTTGTCTCAAAATTGGCTGATTTTTGGTACGAGAAAATCGATTGGCGCAAGTTCCAAGAAAATTTTCATGACCCCCTATCGGGGCCGTGGTGAAAACATGTAACATGTTTTCACTTTTTGTCGAAACTTGCTACACATGATAGCTCATTTTGTAGATCTTGGCCTAAACAACAACTTTTGTGATGGTGTATAGCAAGTTGTTTTGAAATTTTTTTAGAAAAATCGAAATATTTAGCAAGATTTTGAAACGTGATACATGTTTAGCGTCATTTCATGACCCCGATAGGGGGTCATGAAAATTTTCTCTGAACTCGGGACTTACGCCAATCGATTTCTCGTGCCTGAAAACCCCCGAGTACCAAAAATCAGCCAATTTTTAGACAAAATTTTTTTCGAGATCCGGCCTCGATCTGTACCCCCCTTTTTTTGAAAACTTCAAAGTAATTTTTGACAATGTTAGGATCAACGGATTTCGAAAATTTTTATCAACACTTATTCGGCCATTGTTCAACTACAATTTAAAAAAGACCGCATAGAAATTAGAGGGAGTGCGAGAACGACTAAAAACATTGATGTTGCATACCAAAATGAACGCTCTGTACGTGCCTGGCTACAAACTCCGAGCGCTCGGCACTTATATATATTATAGTACAGGGTGTATAAAAAATCGGAATTTGAGCGATTTTTTCATGTTTTTTCGACCCGAATTTTTTCTAAAATCCTAAAAATGACCTCATATATGGGGGTAATTTTATGTGGGAAATCGATTGCGCGCATTCCCGAAGCTTGAAAATGCTTCCAGATCCTGATACAGAAAAATAAGTGTGTTAAAAATACAAATTTACATACTTACTTTTCTGAATCAGGATCTGGGAGTATTTTCAAGTTCCGCTTAAAATTACCCCTATATAGGTCATGTTTAGGATTTTTGAAAAAATTCGGGTCGAAAAAAACATGAAAAAATTGCCCAAATTCTGGTTTTTTTATACACCCTGATTTTATTAGAAAGAGTAATATGTTAAAATTTTATGTCTAATCAGTAATTCTCATAGGCTATATTAGTCAATAAAATGACTATTAAGATAACCAAATGGTTCTTAACAGATGAAGAAGTCTAATCAAATAGCGAAGAAGCAAAAATTGGATAAAACAAACAAAAAAATATCTTAGCGCTGTAATGAAAGATCATAATAATAGGATCAAAACAGGAATATATGGCTTAATCCAGTAGGTTGTACACAAAATTGTTGGGAAGTGAAGTGCATTGTTCAGTTTTAAAAATTGTTCGAAAGCGAGTCAAGGTGGTTCCACATTTCCATTTTTAAAATTTTTCTTTAAATTTATATTTAAGAATCCCCTAACACTTCTTCAAGATCCAACGTCACAAAATCAATCCTAGCAGTTTTATAAAACAATTTGGATTAAAAAACATACAAACCTGCATAAAATTATGGCTATCACAACTATCTATTTCTAATAAACATCAGACTCAGGGCTTTCAAATTTTGAAATTCGTATAAAAATCGAGTTCAAGTTGAACCTACAAAATGTCGAATTTTCACAAAGTTCCAACACAAACCCCCTGCTGAAATTTTTTCAGCAGGGGGTTTGTGTTGGAACTTTTTGAAAATTCAACATTTTGTAGGTTCAACTTGAACTCGATTTTTATGTGAATTTTCAAATCTGAGAGCTCTGGTCAGACTAGTAGATAAGAAAACAAAATAAAAATTCCACCGGAATACTAAACAAAAATACTAAAAATTTTTATTCCATATTACGGATTCGTGCACAAATATCTTGTGTAAATTCTGAGCAAGTACTGTTGCCACCCAAATCCTTTGTCTTCGCTCGACCATCAGCAATAGAGTCAAAACATGCCTAAATTGGATACGAAAGTAAAATCTCAGATAAAAAGTACTACTCACTTTTTCAATCTTGTTCGCGTACTGTTCTAACCCCATATATCGGAGCATCATAACAGCAGAAAGCAGCAAAGCCGTTGGATTCGCGAGATCTTTACCAGCAATATCCGGCGCTGTACCATGAACCGATTCGAAAACGGCAGCACCTTCACCAATGTTTCCTGATGGAGTGACACCAAGACCACCAATTAAGCCAGCACATAAATCTGACAAGATGTCACCATACAAATTGGGCATCACCAAAACATCATATTGTGATGGGTCTTGAACCATCTAAATAGATGAACTATGTTTCATACTGGAGCAAAAGGGTGAGGGGTGAGCCCCCTCCCCCAACGCACTCTCTTTCCATGTGATTTTATCCTCGTGGGATACATTCGCATGGTCAAAAGTTCTCTCAATCGGTTTAAATTTGGTATCCAGGAGTTTTTCGAGATGGGGAACACGAATCCGAAGGAATTCTTTGATTTTGACCACGGGAAAGTACTCCTATGAGGATAAAATTCCAAAAAATGTAATAGGATAGGCACATATGCCGCTGTTTGTGTAAGTCATTTATGAGGTTTATGAGAAAAAATAACGGTGAATTCTTGTTCAGCGCGTATAAAACCCTAGAAATATCGAAAATTTCGCCCAAAATCGGACTTCTATAATCAAATATCAACATTTAAAAAAAGTAACCATGAACTTTTAACGCACCCTGTGCCCTCACCAAAACAATTTTGGCATCATGGTTTGTGTAGGTATAACTTTTTTTGCAAAACGGTTCGCCGTGGGGCCCAGAAAATACTTTATAGTTATAGTAAAACAAAAAAATCCTACATTTAAGCAAACAGTGTCCAAATAAGCTTCTTTGAACTTGATATCTGGGAACTCAGCGGCTTGTTCACGGCACATGTTCAAGAAAAGCCCATCGGACATTCGCATAATATTTGCCTTGTGTACGGCTGTGACCATCTTCCTTCTATTTTGGCGAGCGTATTCGAACGCAAAACGTGCGATTCGTCGTGAAGCTTCTTCGGTAATCAGCTTTATGCTTTGGACAACACCATCGACTATCTAAAACTAGCAATGGTAAAGAACAAAAGCTAAAACTGGCATACGCAATCACGGCATGGAACGATAGATTTAAAGCCCAAGAACGGCACGAAAAAATAGCGTGAGAATAACTTTTCAGGGTCAACGAATTTTCGAATGTGGTCTTCAGCAAATTGCTCTCAACGAGACGAATAAAAATACAAAAGACCACGTTTGAAAATTCGTTGATCCTGAAAATTTGTTCCCTTTTTATTCTTTTGTATCTCGTGCCGTTATTGCGTATACCCCCCAAAACTAACCTCGTGTTCTATTCCAGAATATTCACCTTCCGTATTTTCGCGAATAGTAACCACATCTACATTGTCATATAAAGTTTTATGCCCTTCCAATGAGCGACATGGTCGAACGTTTGAGTATAAATTGAATTCTCTGAAAGAAGCAAGTTTATTTTTAATGATTAGGAAAAAATTAAGATTTCAATTTTGATTAACAAAATGAAATTTTCATATAAACACGGTAAAACCTACTTTCGTACAGCCAAATTCAACGAACGATGTCCTAAAAACATTTAAATACGAATTGAAAAAAATCAGTACTAGGTCATCCCTTACCCTTAAGGTCGATCATTACCGATCTCTCCTTACCGGACTGTAGTCAGTTTCTTCATTTTCATGAAAAGTGATGTTCTACAAAGTTGCTATTGAGATCACGACAAACAACTTTGTAGAACATTACTTTTTGTGAAAAAATGTAGAATGACCGGTAAGGACCGTCCTTAACGATGAGGAATGACCTAGTGCCAAAAAATCATTACCTTTTCCAATCGGAGTCTCTAGAGGCCCTTTTAATCCCACTTTATTTTCGTGCATAAGCTCAATGCATCGACTAGGAATTCGAAAAATACCATCACGTCCCTTCACTGGAGTCACGTCTACAGGGTCCCATTCTATAGGAGTCTTCGCAACCTCGAAAATCTTCTGAACGGCAGCTGAAATTTCTGGACCAATTCCATCACCTGGAATTAGAGTCACACGGCGGATTTCTCCAGAAGATACAGAGCGATATAATGTTGAACTAATTGCTCGACTAGACAATAGTGTTTGTTTCAAAAGCATTTTGTGAATGAAAATCCTTAAAAGGAATTTTAAAAATTTGAAATCGATCATCCTTGCAAAACGCCCAATTTTTGATAATAGTTTTTAAGCTTGCTTCAGAGAAATTTTTGAAAAAATCGTCCAAATAAATAACGGAGTGCTTTGGTCATTTTGGCCACGGCGACCGAAAATGTGAAAAAAGTCTTCAAAAAAAATAATCGTTTCAATACTCAATTTTTGATTGATTCAAGGAATTTGCACTGAATTTTCTTATTGAAAAAATCAAAATTTTTAAAAGCTTTGCGAAGCTTTTCCTCGTTTCCATTTTCTATAATTTTGGTCTTAAAATTTTCCTCAAATGTTGAAAAATAAAGTTACGAGCGATTTTTTGAAAATAATTTTTTTCTGCCCGAGTTTTTCTGCCCCAGAGGCAAAAATGTTGATTTTTTAACACAAATTCCAGGAAAATGCCATTAAATTGTGGCTTTTTTGACTTAAAAATACAATAATTTTTCATTTTTGACCATGCCCGAGCTTTATAATTAGTTTTGGACCGAGTTTGAAGGATTTAGAAAACTCCATTTTT
>OZJO01014585.1:0-14993 GCA_900406225.1 Acrobeloides nanus | reverse complement strand
TCTTCAGGGTTAACGAATTAGAATTTACTTCCAAAGCAAAAGTTGATCGCCACAACGTGAACTATCTTTTCCACTTTTGAATAAAAAATCGGTTCAAAAGTGGACTGGTCCTTTAAAGCGAGAACGAACCCTTGAGCGCCGAAGGCGCTCGGTCTCCCGGTTTTAGAGTTAAAAACTATATTTTGGTTCAAGTCAAACGGTAAAGTTTCTTCTCTTTGGTACTGTTTCAAGGGTATTTTCTTTAGTATGAAAATTGGAGCTGGTCGAGATAAGGTGGGCCACCAACGTGGTCCAAAATCGAAAAATTTCAAAGTTCCAAAATTTTGCAAAAAAGACCTTATAGGGTAAATTTTATGCAAAAAATCGATTTTTAACGGTTTTAGACCGTGAAAACTACTCTCTGACCCTGAAAAATCGATTTTTACCTCCCTGGAGCATCCCCGGGAACGCAAAATGGTGGGTCTCTCCGAAAAAATCGATTTTTCAGGATCAGGGAGTGGTTTTCACGGTCAAAAACCGTTAAAAATCGATTTTTTGCATAAAATTTACCCCTATAAGGTCTTTTTTTCAAAATTTTGGAACTTTGAAATTTTTCGATTTTGGACCACGTTGGTGGCCCACCTTATCTTGACCAGCTCCTGAAAATTTATTTTCAAAAAATGCATGAAAGTAATTTTGCGATATTTTTTCTTTTTTGCTTTGATGAAATATGCCTATATATTTTTAGTCAAAAACTAGACAATCCGATTATTTGTTTCTATCAAAAACATAACAATCAAACCTAATAACATATTTTTATATATAAGTTGAGTAAATTACTTTTTGTTCATACATATGTTTGCTCTATGATATTTTACGTGATGGACACAAATCAAGTGACGAATAATATAGGAAGCGCACTCTGAAAGGCCCCGATAAGGAAACCTATGTTGGCTGGCTTGGGAGCACAACAAGCACTCGGCGAAAATTGTGGTGTTGTCTAGGAAAACTTGCACACAGGCCAGGCTGACTAAAGGCAATAAACATTTTTGTTTTTCACGTTTTTCTATTTGGTTCTTTTGAATTCTTTGTGTACGTGTGGCAAGTGATCCAGTTAGATTTAGTCAGGTTTTTGGTTACGCAATAAACTATGTCTAGTCCGTTTTCCTGATATATTTAAAAAAGTTCACAAACAGATTTCATTGGTCGGTGATTTCCAGACCGTCTGATCTGGTAAGTTAATTAACGTTGGGCCCGCAGGTTCGATCTTAGGTGGGTTAAATGTTGATAAATCTAAAAAGTTTATCAGGTCTCTAAATTTAACCTCGTGGAATTTTGTCTATTTTTATTTTCCTTGAAAATTTTTTCTGGGCCAGATTTTTTGTGGGTTTTTTTCGGACGGTCTGGTAAACATAGGCCAACGAAATCTGTTGGCGAACTTTTTGAAATCTCTCAGGGAAATGGACTATATGGTTCATTTCCGCGCCAGGTTTCAAATTCTCACAAGCCAATAGCGCAGTTAATAGAGAAGGCGGCCGTCCGATCTGGCAAGTTAAGCAACATTGAGACCGCCAGGCTCGATCCCGATACATTCAAACTTTTAAATTTTAAGATTTTAAAGGAAAATATTGAAGGCAAAATTTTCTTTCAACTGCGAAATCAAAATCAAAAATTTTTTAGAAAATGTCCTATTTAAAGGGTTTCAATCACCGTAAGTTATTATGTCCACGAATGCATAGCATATGGGATACTATTGGACATCAGTATAGGCTTATTTCTATCCTTATTCTAGCTAGTATTTTGACAATAGCCCCAGTGGGCTATCATATTATTGTATTAAATGTGCCAGCAGAGACTATACAAGAGGCTATAGAGATTAAAATGTTACACGAATATGGTGTTACTTTGAACAAAAATGTTTTAAGTGTGCTGTGGTAGGTCTAGGGAGAAAAAAGGCACCAACCCAAAACGTTTTCAAGCTTCGAGAATGCACGTAATCGATTTTTCGCATAAAATTACCCCTAAATATGTCATTTAAAAAATTTTTTCGACTTTTGACCCTGGGGTAACCCCTTGATCCATAATAGCTCCCAAATTTTAACCCCACAAATTTAGGGCCGTGATCATATCTTGCCAAAGTATAGGTGCCTTAATTGGCTGCCTCTTTGTTGTGCCCTTAACAAAATGGTATGGAACCAAAAAATCCCTATTGATTATAAATAATGCTCTACTTTTAACGGGAAGTGCAACTTTTGCAGTATCCTTCTATTTCAATACATTGGCTCTGTTAATAATTGGAAGGTTATTGATAGGAGTATACACGAGTATTGGCACTTCTTTAATGCCCATTTTTATACGGGAATTAGCTCCAACGAGTATAAAGGTATACCAAGAAAAAAGTGGTGAAAATAAATTTGTCATACCTGGGAAAGCATTTCAGAAATGGACCTTCCGCCTCAAAATTTTCAAGTTTGCTCCTATACCCCCTATAAAACATTCAAGTTTTTCGCTTCACCCCTCCCCCGCAAAAATCTTGGCGACCTTTTCTTGATCGTCAACTCTTTTTTTGTCGTTTTTTGTTGAAACAAAAATTGTTGTGATCTTTTTTGTTTTCAGCTAGAGGGATAAAATTTTCGAAGTTGCCCATTTACCCCCTCCCCCCTCAAATTATGTGAAAATTGAACCCCCTCTTGCTAGGTATGCAATTTGTTATTACAGTTCGTTTCCCTGATTGATTTTAAAAAGTTCGTGTACAGATTTAGATGGTTGCAATTGCCATACTGCCCGATCTGGTAAGTTAAGCAATGTTGGGCCTGCAGGTTTGATCCCCGGATTGTAACATGTTGATAAATTAAAAATTTTTTATCAGATCCCCTAAATTTGACCTTGAAGAGCTTTGTCTATTTTTATTTTCCTCGAAAAAAACCTGCGGGCCCAACGTTGCTTAACTTGCTAGATCGGGTGATCTGTCGATCACCGACCAAAGAAATCTGTGGGCAAACTTTTTGAAATATTTCAGGGAAACGGAAGTGGCAACTTTTTCCGAGTGGACTAGTCTTTTAGTCCTTTAAAATTTAGGGTTCTTTGAGTTGTTTTGTACACATAGCCGTTTGTGGTGGTTCTGCTCTCGGTGCAATTTTATCGATTGACTTTATCCTCGGCAATAAACACGCCTGGCATATTTTACTAGCCTTACCAGCAATTTTCGGATTTGGCCAAATGACTATGGGAATTTTGCTCCCCGACTCACCAAATCATCTTCTAGACAATGGTGATAAACCCAGTGCCATTCGGTCAATCAAGTTTGCAAACGATGCATTTTTTAAAAATAAAATAAATTTAGATTTTATTATTGTTTTCAAAATTTCGATGATGATGTAGCGATACAAGAATATCAACAGCTGGTGACACACTTGCCAAAACAGATTAGTATACCCAGGGCTTTCAAGGAGCCAAAAACGAGAAAGGGTATATTGTTGGGTATGGTTGTTAGTTTTACTCAAATCTTCTGTGGAAGTATGGCGACAGTGGCTTATTCTACAGCGTAAGATTTTATAAGAGTTTCAAATTGGACCCCTCACCCAAAAGCAAAGATAAGGACCGAGTTTTGAATTTTCTACACCACTTTGAATTTGGGGTTACCCCTGCTTTTTCGGGCTCTAATGCACTTTAGGCATCTCATCGATTTTTAGGCGTCCCATAAAATTTTTGGAACTTATGCACTTTAGCCCCCCCCCCTCAATTTGGGGGAGGGGCTAAAAGGAACCGATCGATTCCGTTTAGCCCTCCCTTCCCAATCGGTTACTTTTAGCTACCCAGTCTGAAAACAAAAAAAAACAACTTTTCATCTTTTTTTGCTTTAGTTTAAGCTAAAAGCCTAGGCCTATATTTAGGCTTAGGCCTAAGCCCAGATTTAGGCTAAGCCTAGGCTTAGACCTAAGCCTTACCTTAAAAAAATTATGGGACGCCTAAAAATCAATGGGACACCTAAAGTGCATTAGAGCCCTTTTTCGTATCCCTGCCTTCCTGAGGGTGTATTTCCGCGAAAACTCCGTCAGATTCAGTCCGAATCGACTCAAAACACTTTTATTCGTGTTCCCCGTATGGAAAAACCTCAAATTAGTCGAAATCGAAAAATTTGAAGAAAAAGACTTTCAATTTTTCGCAGGATTTTTTTCAAATTTTATCGGCGTAAGATTCTAAGATTTTTTTGAACATCATGTATTTTTAGAATGTTCACATCAGTGTCATTTTTTAAACCTCTTGTTCCATTTGTGCCAACTCTGGGCTCTTTATTCAGCATTTTACTAACCTTACCTGCTCTACGTCTAGTCGAAACTTGTGGTAGAAAACCCCTACTTATCAACACGCTCATACTTTGTGCATTAGCCGATTTTATGCTAACGGGATTTTCTTTAGTCTCACAGAATTTGGGTAAGAACTTTCGAATTCGATAAAAAATTTTGGATAATTTTTTAGGAGGAACCTGGTCTAATGTTGGCTTTACATTTGCATTCTTTATATTAGGTCTAGGGTATAATTTGGGAACAGGGCCAGTTGCGTATTTTATGCCATCTGAATTAGTGAGGCCAGAAGCGGCTGGAGTGTCTCTAGGATGTGCTGTGGCGGTGAATTGGTTAAGTTCTATGATTACAACGTTAATATATTATCCGTTAAATGCACAAGTTGGAGGATATAGTTATTTATTGTTTGCAATACCGACGTAAGTTTTGGCTTCGAGTCAATCGGAATTTTATTTCGGAAGACCTTCTTCAGCACACGGGTACAGACACCCTCCCACCGAAATTTGTGACTTTCTGCGGGCGAACGCGACAAGCCCGCAGACCTACGACCTAAGTTTTCCCGCAAAATTTATGGGCGAAACTTATTTTGGCCTGCGAGCGACCCCCCCCCCCGAAATTCTGGGGGTGGTATGTATACCTGTGTTCTTCAGTAATATCTCGGAACATTGACATGGAAATTTTTTTGCTATCGCAAATGTCTGAGACACAAATGTTAAGACGCTGGTGTCGTCCCGCCAAAAAAAGATATTTTCAAAAAACCTCAAAAGTTCCGGTCAACTACCACCACGCAGGAATACTGACCGAAACTTTGAGTTTCTTGAAGATATCTTTTTATCTAACTGAAAAACTTATGTAGCCCTACTGGAGTTCCGGTCCTGAAAAGCATTTTTACATCGTTTAAAAAAATAATTATGATGCTAGCTATTCGCGAACATACTTTTTGGGCCTGTTCCGTCTCTGTTCCGGTTTTGTTCCGCGACAGCCTGGTGCGCACCGCTTCCTTGAATCTCACCATTATTATTTCTTATGTTAACCCGGGGGTTGGGGTGCAAGAAAGTCTAGAAAAAAGTAAAACTCTTATTTACAGGTCCATAGCAATACTGGTACTCCAAAAATGGCTCCCAAATAATGGCCACCCAAAAGAATTGACTCAAAATGGAGACGTNGGAGGATATAGTTATTTATTGTTTGCAATACCGACATCCATAGCAATACTGGTACTCCAAAAATGGCTCCCAAATAATGGCCACCCAAAAGAATTGACTCAAAATGGAGACGTAATTTTAACTTGTAATATAACCAGTCTAATCAATGACGATTCAGCGTATGGAACATTCACATCGTCAAGAAGAAGTTCTGCACCGGGACAAAGGACTCCCATACATCGACATATTACTATATAGAAACACATCCGTATAAGAACGATCTTGCTTTAACATAGACTCGAATCAAAGAAGGTCAACATATATCGTGGTTTGTATGTCGTTTAGTTTATTTTGCACCACATGCCTAGCTTATTTTTTATGCTTATATTTTCTCATTGTTGTATTTTGTGAAAATTTTTCGATGCATTTTTAAAAGCTGTATTTATTTATGCTTTTGAATGTTATATATTATATGCATTTTCTGTAAATATCGTAAGTTTGTTGTGTTTGTGATTGTATACATTTTTTTCCAAATTAAACATAATAAATTTTGAAATTTCTATATAGAAATTTAGCCCAAATTAGGGGGTTACTCTGTAAAAATTGAAAAATTGGCTTTTTTTCTAGTTTCCACATATGTATGTCGTTTAAGCNAATTTCTATATAGAAATTTAGCCCAAATTAGGGGGTTACTCTGTAAAAATTGAAAAATTGGCTTTTTTTCTAGTTTCCACATATGTATGTCGTTTAAGCGATATCAAAGGTGCTGAAGACGATGGTAATATTCATTTAAGCTAAAAATTTAATTTTTGTAAAAAATTAGGGGGTACCCCACAAAAAATAATAAAAATGAATTTTTTCGAGTTTCTGCAATAAGTATGTCGTTTAAGCGTTATCTAGTATGCTGAAGACGATGGCGATATTTATTTGCAATAAAAAGAATTAAATTTAACAAAAATAAAAATTTTTTCATACCACTGGTATCATAGGGGTCCAACTTACTTAAAGGGGGTCCAACTTACGGCCGGGTAGAAAATTTTTAAAATTTTTTTAACAAGTGACCCTTTAGGGGTAATTTTATGCGAGGAATCGATTGCGCGCATCGAAAAATTTTGAAAATTTTTCCGGGAGTCAAAAAATGGAAAAAATTGCGTCAAAATTAGGGGTTATAAGTTTTAACCCCAACAAAATCATTTTTAAGGGTAATTTTATGCAATGAATCGATTGCGCGCATCGAAAAATTCTAAAAAATTTTCCGGGGGTCAAAAAATAGATCGAATTGGGACCCCCGAAAGTTCGATTTTTTTCAAAAAATCGATATTTTCCCCGAATCAGGGTCAAGGAAACATTTTCACGCTTCGGGAATGCGCGCAATCGATTTTTCGCATAATTTTACCCCTATATAGGCTGTTTTGACAAAAAGAAATTTTTTTGAGAATAGTACCTTCTTTGTACCCCCCCCCCTTTAAGGGAGCGCTTATATCGAAGTTTGACTGTAGTCATTTTAACGAGTTATCAGAATCCCAAATAGAATCATCGAACGGAGATTCCAAAATACCCATATTGCGAAATAAAAACTGAAAAAAAGTATATTTGTGTTAAATACCGTTCTCAATTAATTTTAATTATTTCGTTCTTTTGAATCGATTTCCGGGAGATTACTAGGAAATTTGTGTCTCCTAAGGAATCGGTTCAAAAGAACGAAATAATTATAATTAATTGAGAACAGTATGCAACATAGATCTACTTTTTTCAGTTTTTTATTTCGCAATATGGGTATTTTGGGGTCTCTGGTCAATGATTCTATGTTGTCATACAGTGGATTTTATTTGGGATTCTGATAACTCATTAAAATGACTTCTATACTAGAGATATTGTTAGGAAATATGTGGATAAACGTTAAAAAGGTGGAACAAAAACGTGTGTAGTTTCATGATATTTAAAAAGTAATTTCCTCATATATCCTCTTTATANCTCCTATACTAGAGATATTGTTAGGAAATATGTGGATAAACGTTAAAAAGGTGGAACAAAAACGTGTGTAGTTTCATGATATTTAAAAAGTAATTTCCTCATATATCCTCTTTATAAACTCTGTTCATTTCAACTTTTGATTAGTTGACTAAACTTTTACTCGTTCCAACCATGATCGCTCCTTCTGCCCCTTTATGCGCCCCGCTTAGCACTTATCCAAATATTACGGCTGAAACGCATTCTTTGCAAAATTATGGCTTCACCAATCCAACACCACAGCAATATAACACTCAGCCGACACATGGGTTTACAAATTCAACAATGCAGTCATCTTTGCCACCAATATCTAATCCTCAAGTTTGGCAGATGCCACACGAAAACTTGTATGTTTCAACAACACTCCCAGGGCAGGCACCATTTCAGTTGGTTCCATATCAAATCAGAAACCCGACTGAAAATGAAGACAACAAAGTAAAAAGTCAGTTTTTTTATATTTTATGCCAATCAATAATTTCCCGGCTTTTCAATTTCATCATCAGATAATTCCAAAAAATGTTCACTAGGGGCAGGGTTGCCAGATGGATTGTTGATCTAAGTGACAAAAATTTACTGTCTAGTTTACACTTAACGAGCAAAAAGCTTGCTTGGATTACAAAGTGTAACTCAGCCATAGTAATTTCACAAATTTTTGGGTTATTTTAANGGTTACAAAAAGCTTGTCTGGGTTACATTTGTAATCCATGGGTCACAATCTAGCAACACTGACTAGGGGTTTTCTGTAGCCTGTTTCAACCGGATGAGAGAAAAAATTTGGACCAAATGGCGCTGTTGATAGAGAAGCCGACCAACTTATCTAGCAAGTTAAGAAATGTTGAGATGCCATGTTCGATACCGCTAGGTTAAAATTTTTGATTTTCTGGGAGAAAAAATGTTTGCTCCCGGAAAATTTTTTCAAAATTTTTGGAAAAATGAAAAAACGTAAGAGGGGCCTCCAGAAATTTCGGGGCTCTTTTAAGGCCCTGCTTCTAGTTGAAACAGACTTTATCGAAAAATCGATTGCGGGCATTTCCGAACATTGAAAAAACTCTCAGTAGTGTATCTAGGATTTCATTTGGTAGGGGGGGGGGAGAGCGAAAATCCAACTGGTAGTCTAGGTTTACACCCTCCCTTGGAAAATACCCTCTGCTCCTCTAAACCCACTTTAACCAACTTTTTTAGCTAAAAAAGAGGAAGAATTAGAATCGAATAAGAACGAAACTTGTGTTTTGACCAAAAAGAAGGCATACACTTTGTTCAGCATCTTTGGTGCACTCGTTGTAATTGTAGTATTTTTTTTGTTTATAATCATCAGTAGTGGTGTTTATCAACGATATGTTTAAATATTTTAATAAAATAAAGTTATGTTGTGTTTTTTTACAAGAATTCTGGTCCCATTCTGGATCAAGGAAACTTGTACTCCTAAGCATTAGCTGCCGCAAATGGTAGGGCTATTTTTCCGAAAAAAATTGTTTTTATAAAATTTTCTAAGAAAACCCTATATGTTTTTGATGCGGGTGTAGCCAAATATTAAATATCTGTTATTTCCACATATATTGAATGTGCACGTACTACAATGAGAGGCTATCAACACCTTTGCTGCTTCAGGCACCTCTTGCCTTTAGTCTTCCCACTCGTCGACTATGTGTGCACTTGATTATTCATTGCGTAGCTAATAAATATATTTCGATACGCCCGACCATCAAAATACTCATATCCGGCCAAACGGGGAATCCAACAAATGCACTCCCGATGTCTGAAAATTTTTTCTTGATCTTATATCGCCTAGCACCTTGGCTCAAAAAGGGTTTTTTTATGTTAAATTGATGCCAATTTGGCCTGAAATGTTGTAATCGGGGGATCAGGGTCAAGGAAGCATTTTCAGGAATGCGCACAATCAATTTTCGCATGATTTTAGGTCTATATAGGCTATTTTGGCAAAAAATTTTTCGACCGAGAATGACCTATTATCTGGCCCCTTTAAGAAAATTTTATAAATTTTGGTGTGAATTAAACAACTTGAAAAANCTATTTTGGCAAAAAATTTTTCGACCGAGAATGACCTATTATCTGGCCCCTTTAAGAAAATTTTATAAATTTTGGTGTGAATTAAACAACTTGAAAAATTCGCTCGAACATCATAAAATTGCCATTTTTGAGCACCTTTTAAAATGAAATAAGTCTTTCATATTTTTTTTAACAAAATGTACGTGGAAATTCTTAAACTAACAAAATAACATTTATTCAAAAATTCCATGGTGTTCGATAAGAAACAGAATGTTTCGATAATGTAGCTGGGAAACAAGGTAAAGAGCTGTAAAGGCACATGGATTTGACTTTGTACTTTTGAGAGATTTTTCGAGCAGATTTTTGGATTGTTCTAATATCTTCTTTGTTAGATTTTCGGACTGTTCTGGATCGATATTTGTCTACAGAATCCTAAAATTTTAAATTCATGATAAGATCGGTGGGTTTAAAATCGTTGGATAGGTTGTTCGTACCAGTGTTGCAAGACCCCCCTCTCAACCCCAAACTGGGGAGGGGAAAACAT
The DNA here is from genome assembly GCA_900406225.1 of Acrobeloides nanus. Classification (NCBI taxonomy): domain Eukaryota; kingdom Metazoa; phylum Nematoda; class Chromadorea; order Rhabditida; family Cephalobidae; genus Acrobeloides; species Acrobeloides nanus. The sequence continues at coordinate 5,004 of OZJO01014585.1, read as the reverse complement.
AGCTCGTTTTTTTTATCCTGGTCCACCATTTCTATGTCCCTCCCCAAAGAAAAATCCTGGGCTTAGAGGTGGATACCTGTTTTTTTGGAAGATACATAGCTTTTTGGAGGATAGTTAGCTTAATTTAACAATTTTGGGGAGGGATCTTTTCAATACTGGTTCGTACGGAACTTGACTGGGCGGAACTGTATCTTAACGGAACTGAAAAAATTCCATTTTCCAGGTTTGTTGAGTCTGAAGGACATTCTCCCCCCCCCTGAAACCTAGAAAAATTAAAAATGATCCCTCTCATGTTTTTCTCAAAATTTTTGAAAAAAACTACAAAGATTATAATGGTCCCCCATTATGATTTGTTATGTCTTGACTAGTGATCGATTCCGTTCCGATCCCATCCCGTCCCGAAATTTTTGAGCAAAACTCGATTCCATCCCGGATCCCGACCTTCCCAGACTCAATTCCATCCCGAGGCGGGATAAAAAACACACCCCTAAAAATCGTTTACTGTCAAGGTTTCCCAATATATCAAGATTTCCTAACAGTGTTAAGGCCTTAGACATAGGCTTAAGCCGTAGGCTTAGGCCTTAGGCTTAGCTGTAGCGGCGAAGCAGTGAAATAAAAACGTAAGGGTGCTTATACATATGTCCGCGTCATGATGTTGCAACAAAAGTTGAAAACGACATAACTTTCTTTCCTGAAGGAATTTCGAAAACTTTTCATTATTGACCCCCCTCCCCCTAAACCATACCCATTCTAGGGGTCTGAAAAGAAAATTTTTCTAAATTCCTTCAAGAAAAAAGTTATGGCGTTTTAAACTTTTGATGCAACGTCATGACACTGACGCTAGCGTGTGTAAGCACCCTAAGGGCCTCTTTTGTTTTTTGGAATTTTTTTCTGACAGAGTTCTTTTTTCTGACCCCTGTCGCAAAATACTGCCTACACCAAAATGTTATGACGTTTTCAACCCCGAGTGCTCCTTTACCTACTGGTCTTGACTGTTGAAGAAGAATAGCAATATACGAACAGACTATCCCGTAATGAAGGACATGTATCTAATTCTTACTTGAAGTGTCTTGATAGCTTCACTTGATTTGTACGGCATCAATTCTGACACTGCTCTCCATCTCTTCATCAAAACATAACCCATAATAACTCCTTGGGTTAGCATTAAATAAAATATTATAAAGACTAATTTTTTCATTTTTTAAATAGTCTATTAGCGAAATAGTCTATTTAGCGAAAAGCCCATTAGAAAAATCTATTAGAAAAATTAAATTATTCTGATTCCATTCACTATATTATTTTCTATTTAAAAATTTTACGAAAAGATTTAAAAAGGTTAATTCGCGGAGAGCCTATATAAAACTCAAAATGACTCTATGATACTCAGAAATGACGTGAAAATTCTATATAGCACTTGCAGATCAAGACCAAAATACAAGATTTGTAATAACTTCTCAAGCTATATTGAACATGAGCGCCGCGAGGTGCTTGGCCCCAGCTTATTACTTATTTATATACATGTTTTATTTTTACGACTACATCTTTATGGTTAATCCGCCTACTATTAACATTTTAGCAAGCACAAAAAAATGCGTCGCACAATCTAAATTTAAATCATAAAAGCATAGAGGAAATTTTTTTTATTAATTAGCTTAAAATACATTCAAAATTTTCAAGACAACACAAAACACACATATGCTCGGAACGCAAAGAAACGATTAAGAGACGTTTTCTTGAGAATTCGAAGTTAGTCTAAATAAGTTAGAGCGCGCTTCGAAACAGCGCTAATATTTAAGAAGGTGACGAGAAAACATTTTTTAAGTTTCCGACAAAAATCTCGATTGAAGGAAAATACTTTTTCATTTCAGCAAGTTGAATAACTACATTTTTCAGCTATCTTTTGAAATTTCAGCTAAGGAAAAAAGATGAAAATATTCGTTTTGAACCGAAAAAATGTTATAGATCGATGTAAACCATGACTTTGGACAACTCTGACTAGTTTGTGAAAATTTTTTTGTTGAAAATGTTATAAATAGATATAGACCATGACTTTGAACAACTCTTACTAGTTTTTGAAAAATTTGAAAACATTTTTTTCGACTTACCAACTTTGTCGCCTCCCCCCCCCCGTCGAGGAAATGAAGTTTTTCAGATTTTCTGAAAAACTGGATTTGAATCCACTTAATTATTCGATTTGGAGCTTACTCGAAGCGGATGTGAATGCGGAAGAACACAACTCGGTCGAATCGTTAAAGAATGTCATCTCTGAAGCTTTCGAAAGACTACTCATGAAAGTGATAAACCAATCGGTCGATAACTGGATGAAGCGATTAGATGCCGTAATAAAGGCTAAAGGTTGACATTTTGAGTGAATTTTGATGAAATTTTATGTTTTGTTGCTGTTTATATTGTTATTGTTGCATAAAATAAAAGATGATGATTAATTCTGTGTCACCCTGTATTAAAAGCCCGGCATAAATTTGTGAACACCCTGTATATTTATTTGTAAAATAAAACTTTATAACTTATACGGTCATATATCGATTGAAGATAAAGAGAATAGAGCAAATTTCCGGCTCCATAAGTTTACACAACGCCTTAATAAACAGCAATCAAATTCTTGATATAGACTTGTTTACTCGGAGCGATTTAGAAATAAACACCAGAGAGTCCAATACTATGTTGTTAAGTGAGAGTCCAATGCCATGTTGTTAAGTGAATTGTTTAATTTTGTATTTATTTTTGTATGTGTATATCCGATTCAAACTGCTTGTGCTCCTTATGATAAAGTTGCGAATGTTACTACAGCCAGGCCCGAAATCCATAATCCTTTTGCATACTATTATATTCTTATAGCGGTGATTATTGTTGCCCTGATTGTTATTATGCTAGCCATTCTGTATTTTGTGCTTGATTTGTAAATTCGAATAAATTTATGTATATAGAGTAGACCAAAAAACCGTATTTTTGCGATTTTTTCAAAAATTTTCAAGTTGCTTAATTTTCACCAAAATAACCATAGTGGATGTTTTTATGCAAAATCGATTGTGCACATTGCCGAAGCTCGAAAACGCTTCACTGGCCCTGATTCAATGAAATGGTATGTGTATTAAAGCGAAAATAGGCTAATTCAGAGTTAGGGAAGCGTTTTCAAGCTTCGGCAATGCGCGCAATCGATTTCTCATATAGGAAAACTCATAAAGGGTTATTTTGGTGAAAATTAAACAACGTGACAATTTTTTGAAAAAAAAGCTCAAAAAAGGAATAGCAAAGTTATACAAGAACAACAAAGCAAATCTCTATTACATACATTACAATTAATACCATTATATACTTGTACTGGAGGTAATGAATAGCTTGAAGGGCTTTCATTATTTATATAACTTCTATTAGATTGTCCAAATAATTCTTTTTGAGTTTGCGGGATCCGAGCGAGTTGATTTAAGCGATATCTGAGTATGCATATGTACCAAATAAAATAAAAATCACAAAATTCCCCTTTCATCCTGTACATCACAGATTTTTGGTCTCTTGTAGTCTTTTATCGATTATTATGCACTAAAATTTTTAGCGTTGTCTAATTTACATAATATTTTTAAAAATTTTATTTCTATTTTATATTTTACTAAATCAAATAAAAGCAGAGTGTAATAAAAATGAATACTTTTTTGATTATTAGTTTGGAAAGTCCATTTTTTATAGAACTTGGAGGATAAATATTATAATCAAACTTATTTGCTTTATAATCCTATTCGTAATTTTGATATTGTCATGTATTGCTCTAATAGGATTTATTAGAGCAATATGCATACTGCGACGCCAACACCAACAAAATCACGCTGAATTATTTGGCAGGAATAACTTAAAGGACCAGTCCAAATTTTTCTATCCTTTTTTGAGCCATATTCACACTTTTACCTCTGTTGTTATAAGGGGACGAAGCAAATTTTTGAAAATTTTTATGTCCATTCCCGTCGGAAAATCCTGCTTACTGCACTGTAACCATTATATGCATGTCAATTAGGCTAATAAACTTTTATTTTTTACAAGTATAAACTAAGAGAAAACAGATACATGGTTTGTGTATCTATTTGTACTATATATCTAATTAGTACGGTTGGATCTAACAAATAATAATAATAGAAAAAATGAATAAAATTTCATATTACTCCCCCCTAGTGACATAGGCAAAGGAGAGATATTACGGGTACGTCTCCCCTCTCTTTGCCATAGCAATATTTTTGCTCAAATTGAAGAAAATTTGATTTATACCATTCGACTCATCTCACCGAAACGAGTAGAACGAATACCATAACATGGGTTTTCAAACCCGAGCCCATGGCTGAGTGGCTAGGTGATAGATTTGCAGTTTATAGATTAAAATTCCAATTTCGGGGGGGGGGGCACATCAACCCCAAATAAAGGAAAAAAATTTTTTCCTTGAAATCAAAAATCCGATTGCTGTAAAATGTTTGTACAAGTGTGTTAGTTAACATTTATTAAGACTTTTTAATTTTCGTCTATACAAAAAAAAGTTGATTCAAAAATACGTAAATTCATGCATTTAAAGGGGAGTGCACGCCCAGTACGCTTCTCGAAAAAAAAATTTTCTCTCCAAATTGGCTGATTTTTGGTACATAGGGGTTTTCGGGCACGAGAAATCGATTGGCGCAAGTCCCGAGTTCCAAAAAAATTTTTTTGACCCCCTATCGGGGTACCCCATGTTAAAAAATCAATTTTTTCAACATTTTTATTTTGGCTCCAAATTGGCTGATTTTTGGTATTCGGGGATTTTCGGGCACAAGAAATCGATTGGAGTAAGTCCCGAGGTCCAACAAAATTTTTTTGACCCCCTACCAGGGGTACCCCATATTAAAAAAATCAATTTTTTCAACTTTTTATTTTGGCTTCAAATTGGCTGATTTTTGGTATTCGGGGGTTTTCGGGCACAAGAAATCGATTGGAGTAAGTCCCGAGGTCCAAAAAAATTTTTTTGACCCCCTA
>OZJO01014575.1:0-35494 GCA_900406225.1 Acrobeloides nanus | reverse complement strand
TTGTAAAAAAATGATAAAACGAACAATGATGCAATATTTTGCAACCTACCCATACATTCAATATTTGTTAGTCATAATATATTTTAGAGCCTGAATATTTGTCAACAGTGTAGCACAATGGTAGTGCATTAGGCTCATGCCCTAAAGACGGTGGTTCGATTCCACTCACTGTTAATTTCTTTTTGCCATTAATATTTTTATTAAAAGCATTTTTTGATTGAAAAGACAATTGATTGAACTTATTTATCAAAAAGAAAATTCTCATTTCGTAAACCTTGGCATTTTTATGAATAAAAATATTGAGAAAATGAACAAAAAATAGAATCCAAAACATTAACTTTGTTCCGACGCGTATTTCTGTTCGGACCTAAAACTTATCTAGAACACCCCTACATTGTTTTATGCTTGATCCCGGGCCAAATTCCGTGTCCTTAGGTATTTTTTTTCTAGCTTGGAAGTTGATGGTCCAAACCCCAGAAAATGGTATTTGTAAGAGAAAACTTTTAAAGTAACTCCAATTCGGCTAATTTTTATACCCGGGAGTTTTGGCTATGGGGAATACGATTCCATTATTATTTTTTATTTTTGAAATTCAGAAGTATCTCATTTTGGAGAAGTGATCTTAAAAATAATTAATTTTTCAAAGTCTTATAGATAGCTCCAATTTAACTAATATTTGATACTTGGGGGGTTTTTTGGTACGGGGAACACGAATCCGAAGGAAATTTTCAATTTTGACGCACGGGTATACTCCTACATAGAGATGTACACAAAAACCCTGAAAATTAGCAAAAATGGCTATAACTTGTATTTTTTCATCTTGAAAGTCATCATCGAAGGGTTTTTTAACGTGAAATTTTACGAAATGGACATTTTTTAAGGTTTCACGATACTTCAATTGCGCTAATGTGTTTCTTTTGGACCCAATTTTCATATTCCATATTCAGTTTGCCTAGTGCCGCGGGATCTCCAAAAAGTTCGAACTTTCGAGACATCGACTCTTAAACCCTCAGCGCTAAAACATAAGTTGTAGGGGACGATAAGAGAAGATGATCGACATCACTTTTATGGACATACTCCCTCAATAAATTTTTCAAAAAAATTTTACCCCGGGATACCCTGAATAGAGTACTGCTTAATAAAGTGATTAAAGTTTTTCCTTCATTTTCTGTAGCAGAATTACAAGTATGTTTAGTAATAAATTTATTGAGATAATTATCATATATATGTTGCAACCGATCTAGAGGTTTAATCGACTCTGAGTCGGTTAACCGATCTAGAGTCAACAAATTCAAATAAGGTAAATTCACTTAGAATGAAACTCGAACAAGGGAAAATCGCCTAGATTGAAATTCAAACAAGACAAATCACCTAGAATGAAATTCAAACAAGGGAAAATCATTTTATACTATTTATTCTATGTGATTTTCTCTTATTCGAGTTTCATTCTAGTTAAATTTACCTTGTTTGAATTTCATTCTAGGTGATTTTGCTATTTTTGAAATTTTACTCTACATGATTTTCCTTTGATCGAGTTTCATCCTAGGCAAATCTACCACATTTGAATTTCATTCTAGGTGATTTGTTTGAAATTTCAATCTAGGCAATTTTCCCTTGTTCGAGTTTCTTCACCTTAACAAAATGTTAGAAATTTAATTTTTGTATGAAAATACAGAGCTTTAGCCCCTCTAACACATGCAAAAAACCGTATATAAAAATGATTTAACGACGGCGAGATATTTGACTTTGAAGTTGATAGTAAAAAAATGAGACAAAAACAAAATGACGCACTCGGGAATCGAACCCTCGACCTTCTGGCTGCTAGTATAATGCGCTACTACACTATGTGGTCGATTTTCTTCACCTTATCACTACACCATATGGTGATGGTGTAGTGGTTAGCGCGTTAGACTAGCAGCCAGAAGGTTGAGGGTTCGATTCCCGGGTGCGTCGTTTGTTTTTGCCTCATTTTTTGACTATCAACTTCAAAATCAAATATCTCGCCACTGTTAAATAATTTTTATATACGGTTTTTTNTCATTTTGTTTTTGCCTCATTTTTTGACTATCAACTTCAAAATCAAATATCTCGCCACTGTTAAATAATTTTTATATACGGTTTTTTGCATGTATTAGAGGGACTAAAGCTCTGTATTTTCATAGAAAAATTAAATTTCTAACATTTTGTTAAGGTGAAGAAAATCGACTTTGAAAACTTCAAAGTAATTTTTGACAATGTTAGGATCAGCGGATTTCGAAAATTTTTATCAACACTTATTCGGCCATTGTTCAGCTACAATTTAAAAAAGACCACATAGAAATTTGTTAGAGGAGATGCGAGAACTACTAAAAACATTGATATTGCAGACCAAAATGAACACTCTGTAGTTGTGCAATTAATTTCATGAGAATTAGGTCCGATCCTTCGCTAATGAAGTTGTTTGAAGATGATCAATTTACGCATGAATTCAACTGCCATAAAATAAAGTTTTTTCGGAGCAAGGAAAATATAACTTGATTTTCAAGCTATCTTTGTAAAGCCCATTTTTTACAGCAAATCTATTTTCCAGTTGGCTTATTTTGATTTTTGAATTTCTTAATATTATATTCTTGTACAGAATTGATTAAGTTTATTAAAATTGTTTATAAACAATTATTTCATAAAAATATTGCCAAAACTAATTTTTGCATCCAGCGCTGCCAAATTTTGCAACTTCAACGTTGAAGTAATGTCTATGATCATCGATTGAAAGGTCAAACAAGTTTCCATCACTACAACTAGAGCTTTCATCAGCATCACACTCAGCATAGCCTTCGCCAGTAGTCATATTGTTATTGTAGAAAATCTGTAAAATGTTGAAATTTGCTATGGATTCTATAGGCTGTTGAGAGAGGCAAATTCCAGAAAAAAGAGAACGTCGCTGGATTAGCGCCGAACGGAAGCACTATTTGAGCGCCAAAGGCGTGTTGGTATAGGAACTAGGGATATTTTGGTGAAAATTAAAAAACTTGACAAAATTTGAAAAAAATTGAGCAATAATCGTAAACCTGCCTCTTTTTTGGGACACACTGATTGTAAAAAAATGATAAAACGAACAATGATGCAATATTTTGCAACCTACTCATACGCTCAGTATTTGTTAGTCATAACATATTTTAGAGCAACTTTATTTATCAACAGTGTAGCACAATGGTAGTGCATTAGGCTCATGCCCTAAAGACGGTGGTTCGATTCCACTCACTGTTAATATCTTTTTGCCATTAATATTTTTATTATGAGGATAAAAGGAGAAAACAGCCTTTTATATGTTACTTTAATTTAATCGATTATACTTGGGTTCGAATCATAGGTGGCTAAACAGGGATGGAGAAGGAGTCTGATAGGATGGAGAAGGAGTCTCCAAATTTACCTTGGTCATTTTTTTTCGAAAATCTACCAAAATTTCGGGCATAAACATAAGGGGGACCAAGGTGATTTTTTCGCATTTTTCAACAAAAAAATGCAAAAATTTAATCGATTTTGATGTAAAAATAGCTTTTTTGGTAAAAAATGGAAAATTTTTATGAAAAATCATAATGGGGGACCATTAGGAATATTAATGGAACCAATCCGTTTCGCTGGCTTGGTCTCTATTTTTAACCTTTTTGCCGAATTGGTTAGGGGGGAAACTCCCCTCCCCATTTGTTCACCTGTGGTTCGAATCCGTGTCTATAAAATGAAAGATGGACTCCTTTGCGATTTAACTATCTTGCCTCAATTTTTGGATTAACCAAAATGAACACAGAAACTAACTTCATTTTCATGATGATAATAACCATCATCAGTTTTTTGGGGGACATGGGGGATTGGATCTTGACGATGAGTGATTCGATACGAACTAGCACCAAGCTAAAATCTTAGTACGTTTGTAAAAATTTTTGATTTTTTTACTTACAAGTTGATCATGTGCAATAGCAAAAGCATTATCACCAGTCCGTGGTTGGCCAAAAGTGTAGAGTAACACTTGGCTAGATGTATAGAAACCTAATTTCAATACGTATGCAGCTGTGATAGAAGCAAACGAGCCTCCAATATTGTGGCCAGTTAGCTAAATATCGCAATTTTTTGTAAATTTTAAAACACATACCCAAAGTTTATAACTAGGGTTTGAATTTTTTGCTGACAAAAGGTCATCTTGTATTCCAGCATCCCAAAGTTTTTTCCATGAACTGTAAATGTAAGAGCTAACATTGCCGCCACCAATAAATTGTGTTTTATTTCCAAAATAAGGTTGGCTGTCAACCAAAACAAGGTCTGTGAATATGGACGAACCGCTAAAGAATAATGAAATATAAGAAATTGGTGTAGCAGACAAGCCTTGCTCAGGGTTGTGATTTTCCCTTATTTTTAATCATTTTTGCTTAAATTTGAGCATGATGATTTTTTGCTAAAATTTTCTATAAAAATAATCATTTATGCTTAATTTTGAACAAAATTTACAAAAGCATTATCACCAGTAAAATGTTTTTTGAGACCAAAATGATTAATTTGCAAAATTCTAGTCGTAAACTCTAGTCTTGCTACATCATTTTTTGAAAGAGTTAGGGGGATACCTAGCCAACCACCAGATCGGAAGATTCAGAGCTCCACGCAGGTCGGTCCTAGAGAGTCATTTCATTAGATCATAGGAATTGAAGCCGAAGGCGCTTTTGTTAGTAGAATACCCGTTAGTAGAAAGACTCCCCCCCCAAATCGGCCATGTCGATTGCATAGCAAAGATTACCCAAAAGCTATAATAATCGCTCTGTCATCATTCGAAATTACCGAAATAGCAGTATGCGGATCTAAGAAACCGGTCTTGTATTTATTAATAAGTTGAGCATTTTTAAAAGTATTATTAAGACATGCATTTACACTTGAATTTGAATAAGCAGCCGCACTCATCGGCAATAATTTATTCTTAGCAATATCTTCACTGTAGCTAGCATAGCTACCGTGGATAGTTACTGTGGATAGGAAGAAAAAGAAAGCGGAAAATTTCATCATGAAGCAAGTAAAAAGTCGAACTAAAATTTACAGACTATCAATACAATTCTTATTATGCTGCACCTTCGAGACAACTACAAAATTCGTACAATTACTCTTTGAGACTCATTTTTATAAGTTACTTTTTGTACGTAGCAGAAGCAGACAGAAACTACAGCGGATATGTTTTATCAATGTGCTTTCTTTGTGATCAAACAACAGAAGACACGAAATTTGAAAGGATGATCAAAGGTAAAAAATTCAAAGTACAGTCGAACCTCGAAAGATACCGATAAGACGTCACTTTGGGATCGGTTTCCAACAGGGGTGGTGTATTATCGAGTTTCAACTGTACATGAAAAATTTTTACCTAAAAAGTCGCCGTGCCCTTCATCGTTCCGTGTCACTTCGTGCACCCAAACTTGGACTCTCATTACGTGCCTGCTAATTGTTGTTTATAGATATGTACGTTGATTATTACGCATTTATGAAAACATCAATTTAAAATATACATGGTGGGTGGATATTATTAGAACATTTTGTGATGACGGTTCAAATAAAAAAGCTCAAATAATTTCTACTCACCTTTTATATATAAACATGGAATATTTTTCATCGAAATGTCACTTAAATGACCAGCCCACTTTTGAGGATTTGATAGAGCACAAATTTGGAGCATTCTTGCTTTTACAACACTACTTGAAAATCTAACCGTAAAAAGTTATGAGCGAAACAAAATTGCGAAAAAATTTTGAAATGAGTTTAAACATTGAAACGAAAATAAAAACAACAAACCTGCACTCAGGCAAAATCAGATTGTTTATTGAAACGAATTTAAAAAATTATAAAATTAAAAATGTTGACATTTTGGGAATTAAATCATAGAATAAAATTTTCATAACTCGTCGAGAAGAATAAAATGGCACCAAAATTATTGGATTTGAAAAATGTATTGTGTTATTGAAACGAAAACAGGGGGAACATGAATCAGGGTTTTCGTTTCAATCACCCAAAAAATTGTTCAAATTCAATAATTTTGGTGTCATTTTATTCGTCTCGGCGAGTTATAAAAATTTCATTCTATGACTCAATTCCCAAAATGTCAACGTTTGGAATTGTATAATGTTTTATTGAATCATTTCAATAAACAATCTGATGTTGCTTGAGTGCATGCTTGTTGTTTTTATTTTCGTTTCAATGTTTAAACTCATTTCAAAATTTTTTCGCAATTTTGTTTCGCCCATAATTCCTACGGTTAGATCATACATGGGCAAGGGGGAGGGGGTACTGTACCTCCCCCCTAATTCGTCGTATCGGGGGAAAAATTAATGGACCAATTCGTATTTTGACGGCGAATACGTCCAAAACATATATTCGAATTCGTATTTCGACTTTTTCGCCTGCGACGTTTTTTTTTGGTCGACAGTAACCTTTGGGACCAATTCGTATTTTGGGGCCCAGTACCCCCCTACTTGCCCATGTATGGGTTAGATTTTCATGTAGTCCGTAAAAAGCAAAAAATACTTCAAATTTTAAACAATCTGATTTTGCCTGAGTGCAGATTTGTTGTTTTTATTTTCGTTTCAATGTTTAAGCTCATTTCAAAATTTTTTTCGCAATTTTGTTTCGCCCATAATTCCTACGGTTAGATTTTCATGTAGTCCGTAAAAAAATTCTTCAAATTTTGTGTTCATTTACATAGCATAAACTCCCCAAAAATAGACTGTTCTTTTATAACCTATGTCTATATGTTAAGTATAATTAAATTTATTTCAAAATGGCTTCGAACTTTTTAGTATAATTATGACGCTGGTGATAAGTATTACTTATAAAAGTTCCACATCAAATGATGAAAATAGAAACATAAAATTACATATAGTACATGGAATCTTTCATCGAAATGTCGCTAAAAGAAGAGTAGGCTACATGATCATACTACATTAAAGGTGTAATGTCTGTATGTATGTGTGTCGGACAATCTCGGTAACACTTGATTTAAACCCCCAACGCTAAAACAAAAATTGTAGGGGATGGCGGGAGAAGACGATCGATACCACTTTTATGGAGGTATCCTTCAAAAAGTAATTTAAATACCTGCATGAAATTCATGCCGGTAAAAAATAATTGAAAATTTCACGGGGGGCTTAAAGCAAGTTGGCGGAAGGGGGACTTAAAGCGAGGGGGCTTAAGTTGAGAGTCGATTGTGTAATTAAATTTATGTGCATTTGAACTCTGTTGGAATATGTATATATGCCTAGACTGATAATTGCTATTCTGTATTCGTTCTAAAAACAAACAAAACGTGCTTCAAACTTTTATATGCTTCTAACCCCCTATTTCTAAGCTTTTTATTAAAATACATTCTTTGAATCTCCCATTAAAGTGTTTATTCGCTCGACGTTCACATTTCACTGACCCTCATTTTTAAAATGCCCGCCACAGCGATTTCAATTGTTATTGGGTCATTAATATTTTTAGCAGCTGGGACCTCTTTCTTTACTAACATTCTTGTGTTGGTAGTAATTTGGAAGGGAGGTTTTCTTAAAAAGGTCCAGTATAATATTTATATTTTTGTATTTGCAACCGTAGCAGGAAATGCTTTACAAATGGCAATAGCTGCATTTTATTTGGGCCCAAGTGCGATTGCACAAGTAAGGAATCTGCAGGATAAAATTTTAGTTTTTTTAAAAGCATTTTCGACTTTTTTGAATGATTTTTTCTTAAAATTTGTTTAATTTTTAACCAAAATAATTTTAAAAAAAATAATTTTCAACCATTTGGGATCAATCGGCTTTTTCGCTTCTTGGCAATGTTCGCAAATGATTTTCTGCATTGAAAAACTTCGGCAGAAAATCGATTTGCGTCAAACCTCACAATTTTTTAATTTTTCAGGAATTTTTATTTCCTGGTGAAAATGGAGGAACTGGTGTTTTTGTTGTCTCCTATTTATCGGGTGCACAATATTATCAAGAAATGTTTTTACAAGCTATCATTGCTGTTGATAGGTAAATGATTTTAGCTCAAATAATTTGTAAATAATATTTTCAGGGTGGTTACGATCGTTTTCTTTACTTCATATAATATATTTACACGAAAAGTTGTCATTGTAGTGGCATTTGGGGTTTATATAGGTGGATTTTTATTAGAAGCGATGGTTATGTTTGTAATACCTTGTTGTCAGTAAGTTTTTTGTAAAATAGAAAAAAGTGCATAAGCATGTGAGCAGCGTCGTAATTTTAGTCCAAATTGGGGAAGTTTTAGACTTTTTCTTTAAAATTTTCATTTTTCTTCTCCGAAAATTAAAAATTTTCAGGTTTGGGGAGGGGAGAATATTCCCTAGGCCCCCAATAATTATTCAATAGAAAAATGAGGTTTTTACCTATTTGTCCCCCTTCCCTAAAATTAAAGCCCAGACCGCTACTGGCTGGTACCCCTTTCATGTATGCCCTTATTGCGACACTATTTGTTCATAAAAATTCCAGGTCATATATTTATTATAAAACCTATAGTATTGCATATTTTGGCGAAATTGGATTTAATTACGTTGACTACTTTGTCGATCTTCCTGTAGACATTACAACATCTTTGATTGCACTTCTCTCATATATAGTTGTAAGTGTACAAAGCCTATATTTTTGTGGATAAAAAGTTTGAAACTGGATTAGTCAATTGAAAAAGACAAGCTTGTCACTTATATATAAACTCGCTAACGAGAATTTTTAACGTTTCAATCATCATACTTTAACACTCGGAATGTCGACAAAAGTTGGTGACTAGATCAAAACAGTGTTTAATGAATAGTACCGGAAGGTCGAGCGCTAATGCGCTCGGAGGGAAGAAGTAGGGAAATCTCCAAGCGGTTCATAGTACCTCCAGATTCTATGCTTTTTGNAGAATTTTTAACGTTTCGATCATCATACTTTAACACTCGGAATGTCGACAAAAGTTGGTGACTAGATCAAAACAGTATTTAATGAATAGTACCGGAAGGTCAAGCGCTAATGCGCTCGGAGGGAAGAAGTAGGGAAATCTCCAAGCGGTTCATAGTACCTCCAGATTCTATGCTTTTTGATACATTTAGTACGCGCAACAGATACTATTTATATAAAAAATTGAAAAAATTTTGTTGAGGGGGTACTCCCATAAAAGTGGTGTCGATCATCTTCTCTCATCGCCCCCTACAACTTTTGTTTTAGCACTATCAGTTTAAATCTAACGTCCCCGAAATCGTCGGCACAAAAAGACAGGCAAACTTTACACGTTTAATGTAGTAGGATACTTTTTGGTTCTGTTCCGATCCGTACCCTGATACCTATTAAAAATAAGCAACTATTTTTTCTACTTTATATTCAATTGATGATCATTTTTAGCTGTATTTGTACATAAAATTTAATCCTCATCAAAAAAGTTCTGCTACTGTCTTCACAAACGAATTTCAACATCAAAGTTCTCAATCAAGATTAAGCCGTAGTAAAGTTAAAGAAATTCGATTTGCCATTCAGTTTGCGGCAATATCTATCTTTTCTTTGCGTAAGTTATTTATAGTATAATTTAACATTTTTATTTTAGTCACTTGGGGAAGTTTTCGTCTCTTTCCACTAATATTCCCCAAAAATCCACCATTGGAATTATATGCAGTGATTGAGTTTTTCTGGATTTGTCATAACTCCTCAAATGCAATCATTTTTATGGCTATGAATAAAGAGGTACTGTGGCCGATAGACTAAAGTTTAAAAACGAAAAATTTAGTTTCAACATCATTTTCGCAGTTTATTTTCATCTATTAATTATACATCCACTTAACTAATAATCTAGAAAATTTTCTTTCAGTAGCAACTGTATGTGAAGAGAAGTGACAAAAATAACATATTCTGGACATTTATGTAAAAAATCAGTCTGATGGATAAAAAATGATTAAAACACAAATTTTAGACAACACTCTAGTCAGAGAGTAAATTGATACTCTACTCTTTTATTAGATACAATACAATAAGGTATAGGTACATATGAGCATTCGGAGCACGGTGGCTTCATTGGATCACAGGTTGTAGCTCCGCTCCTTCTCACTCCTCGAAAATGAGCTAGCCCAAACCTTTATAGCAACCGTATCGCAACCTGAACGCAGGTTGCAGCACGATTGTCTCGAGCTTCTTTTTAGCTATCTCAACCTGCGGAATCTTTTCCCTGCTTGAGGTGATGCGGCATACCGCCCCTTTTGACTATTTTCGTGTTTGTTCCGTGTTTGCGTGAGCTATCAAACTTTTGTCTATGGCTAGCATAACTGTTTATCATTTCCGAGGACTGACTTTGCTTATCGTGCGTCATCGGAACCAAAAATGGAATGGAATGTGTTTTTGATTGAAGCCTTAAAGACGAGGCAAACAAAATCACTCCTCGAAGTTG
Source organism: Acrobeloides nanus (assembly GCA_900406225.1). Taxonomy (NCBI): domain Eukaryota; kingdom Metazoa; phylum Nematoda; class Chromadorea; order Rhabditida; family Cephalobidae; genus Acrobeloides; species Acrobeloides nanus. The sequence continues at coordinate 25,087 of OZJO01014575.1, read as the reverse complement.
AATCACTCGATCGTTCGAGGAAATAATAAACAGACGCTACAAAAAACAAAAATAGCTCACCTATACAAAGTAGGAAATATAGGAAGTTGTATGAACTACCTTATTATTATACTCTGATATTTGACATAATTTTTTAAACGATATCATACAATTTTTCATGTTGATTACGAATTGAAGTATTGAACAAAAAAGTAGCTGCTTAGGGGGGGGGGGTCTAGGAACTCAATCAAACTTTATTCGCAATTCAACAAAAATTTCTCACTTATAAATAGCTTTATTTTTAATGTAATCCACGTCGAACGAATGCATGCATGGCTTCCCAAATGCATGCACGACTAGTGTCGTAATTTTGGTCCAAATTGGGGAAGGGTGGATGAGGGGAGGGAAGTTTTGGATTTTTTTCTTTAAAATTTTCATTTTTCTTTCCCGAAAATAAGATGGCTATAGGAACAAGCTAGAAACAGCTTTCTTGTTCCACTGCAACACTATCCAAAGTTGTTGCTAAATGAATAAAAATTGAATTTAACAATTTTTATTCATTTTAACAAGCTAAAAACAGACTTATCAATAATAGAGCTTACAGCAGTTTATCTACGTAACAACCAGTGGCGTGTCCAGGATTTTGATTTTTTGGTTCGGGGGCAGCTAGATAAAAATCTCATTTCGGCAAAAATGCCTTTTTTTAAATTTTCGGTTTGGGGGGATATGCTCCCCTCCCCCGTCTCCTCCCTGAACACGCAATTCGCAACAACTCTAGGTTAGGTTAATCACTGTTTTTGTTCAATCATAAAGAAGCGCCTGCGGCGGCGCTTCTGAGCGGTACTACCAAGCAGCATTCTCGAGCGTCAATCCCTAGCGGAGCTTCTGAGAGTCTTTCCCGAGCGGTACTCCCGAACGTCATTTCTAAGCGGAGTTCTCGAGCGGCACCACCGATTTTAAAATTTAAAATCGTTGATAAATCATTTCAATAAATAATTCAATTGAATTTGAGTATTGACATGATTGATGAAACTTTAGAAAATTCAAATTTTTAAAGATTTTTTTTTACTGAATCAACCATATCCGCTAGTCAAAATGATAAAATTCCATTGGATTCGTGTTCCCCATACCAGAGTAGAAAATATCAGCCGATTTGATCCTTTAATACACAAATTTAGCTGCCAGAAGAGGTCTAAAATCCATTAAAGTTGACCTAATTTTTGTCCTTTTTCTCATTTTTGGAACTGAGAATTTTTTATTCTGCAAATTAATTGAAACTAATTTTCTCATGAAACTAGGACATTTGTAATTCTCAAAATGTCAACGTTTTGAATTGTATATATTACCGGCATTAGTGAGATGCCGGCGTCTCAGTAATGCCGGTAACATATACATGTTTTATTGAATCATTTCAATAAACAATCTGATTTTGCCTGAGTGCAGACTTGTTGTTTTTATTTTCGTTTCAATGTTTAAGCTCATTTCAAAATTTTTTTCGCAATTTTGTTTCGCCCATAATTCCTACGGTTAGATTTTCATGTAGTCCGTAAAAAAATTCTTCAAATTTTGTGTTCATTTACATAGCATAAACTCCCCAAAAATAGACTGTTCTTTTATAACCTATGTCTATATGTTAAGTATAATTAAATTTATTTCAAAATGGCTTTGAACTTTTTAGTATAATTATGACGCTGGTGATAAGTATTACTTATAAAAGTTCCACATCAAATGATGAAAATAGAAACATAAAATTACATATAGTACATGGAATCTTTCATCGAAATGTCGCTAAAAGAAGAGTATGCTACATGATCATACTACATTAAAGGTGTAATGTCTGTATGTATGTGTGTCGGACGATCTTGGAAACGCTTGATTTAAACCCCCAACGCTAAAACACAAATTATAGGGGATGATGAGAGAAGACGATCGATACCACTTTTATGGGGGTATCTTTCAAAAAATAATTTACATACCTGCATGAAATTTATGCCGGTAAAAAATGATTAAAAATTTCACGGGGGGCTTAAAGCGAATTGGCGGAAAGGGGGCTTAAAGCGAGTCGACTGTATAATTAAATTTATGTATATTTGAACCCTGTTGGAATATGTATATATGCCTAGACTGATAATTGTTATATTCAGTTTCGTATTCATTCTAAAAACAAACAAAACGTGCTTCTAACTTTTATGTGCTTCTAACCCCCTGTTTCTAAGCTTTTTATTAAAATAAATTTTTTGAATCTCCTATTAAAGTATTTATTCGCTCGACGTTCACATTTCACAGACCCTCATTTTTAAAATGCCCGCCACAGCGATTTCAATTGTTATTGGGTCATTAATATTTTTAACAGTCGGGACCTCTTTCTTTATTAAAATTCTTTCAGGAAACAAGTTTAGGAAACAGTTTTTACTTGCCAAATTTGAACTTTGAACGTTTCTAATGTTCGAAACTTCGGAGTTCGAATTTTAGAGTTTCTTCAAAGAAATCAACTTTAAAGGATCGAAATTTAAAAGTTTGAGCTTTCTAGTTTTCATCGATAAACTGTTAATTTCGAAAGAACTTAAGAGCAGCCTAGATAAACTGGGAGTCAGAGCCTGAGGCATAAAACATTGTTTTAATATGTACAGGACCTTCAAAAAGTTCTTGGATATTTACATCCAATTTTTCTCGGCCTTATTCCGACCCCAGTACAGCTTTTTTTATGCGGTTTTTGTCAGTATTTACAAGTCAGAGATGGAGAAATTTTTGGCGAGAAAATTATTTTTCCCCGATGCATACTTTTTTGCCTATACCCAATTCTTCCTGCACTTCCAAATGTTGATTTTTTTTCAGAAATTGGTGGCCAACTTGGTCAAATTGCATCCATTTTCAATAATTTCTTATTTATTTTTGTAGCGCTCATCACAGTGCATTAGAATCTATGGTCGATGATGAAATTTAGCTGCCAGAAGGGGTCTAAAATCCATTCAAAGTTGACCTAATTTTTGCCTTTTTTCCCATTTTTTGGGCATTTTTGGAACTGAGAATTTTTTATTCTGCAAATTAATTGAAACTAATTTTCTCATGAAACTAGGACATTTGTGCATCGTTTGCCATTGAAATTATGAAAAATGCTGTTAACTCAATTTTATAGCGAATTTTATATGATCTTAGATCCTCAAAAGTAGGTCAACTTTGAATGAAATTTTAGACCCCTTCCAGCAGCCAAATTTCATCACTGACCACAGATTCGAATGCGCTGTGATGATCGCTACAGGAATAAAAAAGAAATTATCGAAAACGGATGCGATTTGATCGAGTTGGTCACCAATTTCTGAAAAAATCGCCAAAATCTTCTGTTGGGGGCAGAAAGAAATGGGCATAGACAAAAAGCACAGATCAGGAAAAATAATTTCCGCACCAAAAATTTCTCCATCTCTGACTTGTAAATACTGGCAAAAGACCGCATCAAAAAAGCTGTAATGGAGCCTGAGATAAGGCTGAGAAAGTGCCGTAGACAAGGGGAACATTCCCCCCGTAGCCGAAAAATTTAATTTTTCTCTTTATCCTAATGGTCCCCCTTATATTTTTTCATAAAATTTTGAAAAAACATTACTATACCCTTCCCTCCCCCCATCGAGAAATCCTGCCTACGACATTGGGCTGAGAAAAATTGGATGCAAAAATACAAGAAACTTTTTGAAGACCCTGTACAGGGTGAATAAAAAAGTGGAGTTTTGTGATTTTTACATGAGTATGTGAATTTTTTCTAATAATGACTCCTCTAGAGGTAATTTTATGCGTAGAATCGATTACGCGAATTCTCGGACCGCGAAAACACTTTCCTGATTCAGGAAAAAAATAAGAAAAAAATGACCATTTTCGCTTTAAAAACCCAATGTTTTCCAAACCAGAGGCCGGAAAGCATTTTCGTGCTTCGGGAATGCGCGCAATCTATTCCCCGCATAAAATTATCGATAAGGGGTTATTTTTAGAAAAAAATTCGTGTTCCAAATTCATGTAAAAATCACAAAATTCCACTTTTTTGACTCACCCTGTAAATATGGTACAGTAAACAATTACTCTAAAAAATAACACCGAAGTCGCGACTCAATTTTGTTCAAAGTACATTTTTTACATCTATCATTACATGAATAACTATGTTGATGTTGCTAATTATTAGGTTTATCTTCATACTTGGAAATTCCTAACTTGAGACATTCATTTTTACTTAGCTCGAGAGTTTAAATCTAACCATCCCACGATCGTCATCACAGACAAACAGAATTACAGGTTTATAGTACATACATTTTGTAGTAGGATGTTGCTAATTATTCTGTTTACCTTCAGAATCTCTAAAAACAGTTTTCTTATAATTACTTTAAACTTTATAGAAATACCTTCTTAGAAAAAGAGGTGTACCGGATGTAAAACAAAGTACGAGTATAAAATACTCGGAAATACCTACCTTTACTCATTCATTTTCATTTAGCTCTTCATCAGAAACTCTAACTACAGAGCATCGTAATTTAACGAATGACGGCGACAACGATTTCAATTTTTCTTGGAGCATTAATATTTTTAGTCGCAGGAATTTCTTTTCTCATCAACATTTTGGTACTAATAATAATTTGGAAAGGAGGATTTCTTAAGAATGCCCAAAGCAATATTTTTATTTTTATTTTTGCTACCCTTGCCGGAAATGCTCTACAAATGGCGATTGCCGCATTTTACCTGGGACCAAGTGCAATTGCACAAGTAGGAAATCTTTTCAACTAAAGAAAAATGAGCTTTTTTAATAGGACTTTTTATTTCCTGGCGAACATGGGGGAACTGGTGTGGTTATTATCTCATATTTATCAGTGGGACAGTATTATCAAGAAATGTTTCTGCAGGCTATCATAGCTATCGATAGGTACAAAATGATTTTTTTGTTGAAAATAGTTTTAAAATTTTTTTAAGACTAATTACAATCGTTTTCTTCAAACATACTCAGATATTTACAAGAAAAATTGTCATTGTGTTAGCAATTGTGGTTTATTTAGGTGGATTTTTATTGGCAGTGTTTGTTATGTTTGTTATTCCTTGTTGTCAGTAAGTAATTTCTCTACAACCGTCAAGCCAGTAGCGATGTTAAAGCAGCGTTGACACTGTGCCACGGTTGTCGAATGTTGGCAAGAATGGAAACACCCCAAAAACGCTATAAAAACAGCCAGAATAGAGGGTTTTTCTATGGGAAAAATCGATTGCGCGCATTTCGGGTCTCTGAAAACGCTACCCCGACTCTAATTCAGGGAAAGGGTGGGTTCTGGTAGGGTACCGATGGGAAAATCGCTCTCTCTCTCCGATTTGAAGTGAAAACGTCTTTTTACTTTATCCTATAGGTTTTCCGAACGAGGAATCGATATCTAATGGAATTGACAGAGCATGAAATTTCCCCGCCTCCCTAGACCCCATATAATCCGAAATACATGTCTGTGTGACAGTCAGTGGTGGTCCTAGAGCTCATCATAAATTTTAGAACATATATCTATTACAAATCATATAGTTTTGCATATTTTGGCACACTTGGATTCAATTACGTTGACAAATATGTTGATCTTCCAGTAGACATTACATCCTCTTTAATCGCAATCGTGAGCTATACAATTGTAAGTCCTATACATAGGAGAATAGGGGCAGTGCCGTATACAGGATTTTTTCATGGGAGGGGGGGGGATACAAGATTTTGATCAAAAACACAAAGGGCGACCCATTGGATTTGTAAAAGTTTTTTTAAAGTTTTTTTATGTATGTACCCCCACCCTTTGAGTGGGGCTACATATACCCCCACCCAAAGGGCTAAAAAAAGTTTAAAAAATCCATAAGGTCCCCTTATATGTTTTTGACAAAAAAATGTCGACAACTAGGGTCGGGGTCTTGTATCTCCCCCCATCCCTTCGGTACGGCACTAATAGAGGGTCCATAAGTGGGCCCCCACTATTTTCGGCCAAAAGTCGAAAAATAGCTTCAAAATGCGGATTAGGCAGTCCACCCCCGAAACTGACCGATGATCAAAAAAATCATACAGGGTACCCCCTTTATGATTTTTTCATTTCGAAACTCGAAAAAACACATAAGGGGACCTTTATGTTTTTTGACCATCCGCCCCCTCTGAAATTTTGGCCTTCCTACGGCACTGAATGGGACCCTAGCTACGCCTCGGGAATGTACGCAATCGATTTCCCTCATAAATTACCCCTAGAGGGGGCATTATAGAAAAAATTTCGGGTACCAATTCATGTAAAAAATACAAAAAAGTGCACTTTTTACTAACCCTGTATGTTAATAACAAATTTTTAGCTTTATTTCTTCATACAAATAAAAAGTATTAAGAAAAAGTCCTCTACTGTCTTCACAACCGATTCAACGCAAACTTCTAAAGCTGGATTTACCCAACGTAAATCTAAAGAAATTCGTTATGCCATACAATTTTCTGCAATATCTGGCTTTGCTTTGCGTACGCCATTTTTTATTTATCGTAACATTACTTTCCTTTTAGTGACATGGGGAAGTTTTCGAATCTTACCTCTAATTATGCCAGCAAATGCGCCGATAGAGTCATATGCAGTAATTGAATTTTTCTGGATTTTTCATAGCTCATCGAATGCAATAATTTTTATGACGATGAATAAAGAGGTGATGACATCTTTTAATTTTTTGTTCAAATAAAAAAAATTTAGTTTCGAAATCAACTTCGCAAGTTATTTTAGTGTTTAAAATAATCACAAAATTATATAACAACGAGGTATGTTATTATACAATTACAGAATGCCCTAAAAAATAGCACTTTTTGCGATTTTGGCCAATTTTTCAAAATTTTTCGAGTTTTTTAATTTTCACAAAAATAATCCTATAGGGGGTTTTTATATGTGAGGGATCGATTGCGCGCATTGCCTGCAAACGCTTTTCTGACCCTGAATCAGGAAAAAGATGTGTCTATTGAAGCGAAAATAGGCCAATACATGATCAAGGAAGCGTTTTCAAGGCATGGAAATGTGCGCAATCGATTCCTCGTATAGAAAAACCCCNTTATTTTGGCGAAAATTAAAAAATTTGAACAAACCACCCAAAATCGCAAAAGTGCCATTTTTTGGAACACCCTATACATCAAACATTATATATTCTAAATGATTTATAATGTATGAACTTCTAAATTTGTGCTTCAATCATATGTGGGCGCGCGGCCTGTCGGAAATTTGAAAAAAGCTCTACTCTCCTGTCCCTTGGCACAACTCCAAAACCCCTGGATTTTTCATAATTTTAAGCAGTAAAAATACAGGGGGCTAATTTCCGAGTTCAACAGCGCTATTACAGCCGAACAGCGCTGCTCAATTTGGACAGCGCTGTCCAAACTGAACAGCGCTGTCCAAATTGAACAGCGCTGTTGAACTCGGAAATTGGCCCAGGATGTTTCAGCACAACCTCCCATAAAGAAAGTTGAATAAAGTCTGTTTTTTTCGCAAATACCGAGTTGCGGATTTTTTAGGCTCCATTCCGAAGGCGCAGGTTCAAATCCGGGTGGCGAACATTTCTTTTTGCCTCATTTTGTGTTTGCAAAGATGTCAAGAAAACTATTTTTTAGAAAATAACAATCGACAAAGTCAATCCATGAATACCAAAACCGAGGCAAATGCACAATATTTCAATATGGGTGGAGACAAAAAAACTGATACGAATTCTGGTACTGTTTTGTATAAAAGATGTTGATGTATATAAAGTCTGTTTTTTTATATAAAGTCTGTCTGTTATTTATTCGAAATAAAAATTTTTTTAAATCTTTTAATATTAAACGAGAAATGTCTGTCTGTTTGTTTGTTTGTTTGTCTGTGTCACCGAATTTTGTAACCTTAAGTCCAATATCGTTACAACTTAGATTTTTGGAAAGAGCTCGGTGAGAGAAGAAAAACGACACCAAAATCATGGAGGTACCTTCTCTGGAAAAATTAAAAATTCAATTTTTCATTTTTGCCTTTTCAACTTAGGTATTTAGTCAGAATTGAACAAATTTGCCTTCATGGTGCAGTTGGTAAAGATTTAGTTTTGCAGACGGAAAGGTGTAGGTTCAATTTCCGTCGCCGCCGAAATATTTTTGCTTTTTCAATAAATGTTCTTTTTTTTGAAAAAAAAACGAAAAATTAGATAGAAATTGAAAAAACTTTTAAAAATTCGAAAAAAATTGAAAAAATGGAAAAAATTCGAAAAGAATTTTAAAAAGTTGAAAAAATTCGAAAAAAAATGAAAAATTTGAAAAAAAATGAAAAATTCGAAAAAACTGAAATAAATTGTTTCGGTGTAAAAACAATGGAAATTTCGGTAAAAACGGGGAAATTTCTGACAAAAAAGGGGAACTCGATCTTCCGTTCATCTAACGGCCTAATTGGTGTTTACCATTACTGAGTAGGCGTGTAGGGCCGTGCCTGCTATGAAGTATTGGATAACAACTTAACTGTTGTGAAACTTAATGAGTCCTAGCCTAATGTTCCGCCAACACCGGAACAAGAGATTGACGATTCGGGAGTACCTTAAAGATATATTAGATAAATTGGCCGGAAATGCTGTAGCTTGGTCAACCTGGGCCGCGCTCTAGGTATGCAAATGACCGCCTACGAGTTTGCAGCATAACCGAGTTCAAACTTCTTCTCCCTTCCGGGCGCGAAGCGCTCGCTTCCTCGGTTCTGAAAGATAAATAAATTTTTATACAGTAACAAAAAAAGTTTAAATACATTTTTTTAGACAAAGGTTTAGCTTTTTCTTTACATCGAATTAGATGAAAATTTTTATTTGAATTTTTTTATAACAAAATACATTACATTTCGAAACAACCAATTATGTCCATTTTGTCCTAATTAGTTCGATACGTGCTCTTTTCGACTATTAATACATAAATCCAGATTATGAAAAAAAACATCGACATTGGAAGGAATCAACTAAAGTATATTCGAAAAATGTTCAGAGATTGCTGCTGCAAAATTAATTGAACATACGGTTACCTAAACTTTAGGTAAAACATTAATTTGACAAATATGTGCTAAATTTTGAATTTAAAACATGCTAATATTATGGCTAATTTGCATAAAATTAGCTTATGGTAAAATTTTCTACTTGATTAATTAATTTTTTTAATTTAGTAGCTTCTTTAACTTGTTCTAGTCCTTACGGTCCTGTATATGCTACTGGAAATTGGACTCTAAATGGTGCTGCTATTAGTTCCACAACCGTTACAGACGTATTTGCCTGCGAAAATTTATGTTCAACGAATTCTGTAATTTATGAGTTTTTTTTATATGAAAGTCTTTTTTAAATGACAATTTTAGCGATGTATAGCCATCGATTACAAGAGTGGTACGTGTATTCTAATAGGTTCTTCATCTAGGACATATTCTCCTAGTGGAACATTATCGAGGCCACGTTGTGTTGATGTAAGAATACGTATGATTAAGTCTATAGACTTAGATTTCGATCTGAACTTATACCTACAGAGTGTCCAATTGAAATAGACAGATTTAAAAAATTTATATTCCCGCGAACTTGAATGATTTTTCTAAATGGTCTTTTGTAAATTTCTAGAAATGTTTGAAAGTTTTTTAAATAATATTTTCATGAGTTTTGAATAAGTTTGTGTATTGAAGCGAAAACTTGATTTTTCCCTTAAGAAATTTTTGAAAATTAAGTACGTCATTTTGTAGAGCGTATCGAAAAACGGTCGATTCTCAAAAATCTCGTAAAACGGCTTCATAATTTTTGAGATAATGAATTTCAAAGTTCTTAATGAATAGCGGAAAAACCGAATTTTTGCAGTTTTTCTCTATTTCTTTAACTTTGAAATTCATAAACTCAAAAACTATGAATCCGTTTTATAAGATTTTTGAGAAACTACCGTTTTTAGATACGCTCTACAAAATGGCGTTGTTATTTTTCTAAAATTCCATAAGGAAAAAATCCAGGTTTTCGGTTCAATACACAAACTTATTCAAAAACCATGAAAATATTATTTAAATAAACTTCCAAACTTTTCTAGAAACTTACAAAAGACAGTTTAGAAAAATCATTTAAGCTTGTGGAGATATAAATTTTTTAAATCGGTCTATTTCAATTAAACACCCCGTATACCTATACCTATTCATATACTTATAACTATGCCTTAACCGAGGGCTGTCTAAGGAACGAGAAGAGGATAACATTCCAATTTTTCTAAATTTGTTAAGAAGATGGTGCTTTTTTCCAAAAATTACTCCAATTTTGATTCTTCTTAAGAGCTTCCTTTCATTTGAACGCCCTTGAACTGCCTATACCTAATTTTCAGCCTACTAATGAATGCAATAATGCCTATCAATTCGACGAATTTTATCAAATGGGTTTTCTACGCCAATCTGGAAGATCCCAAAAGGTTATAACAACTTCCACGATGGATGTAAGTGAAATTAATTTTAAAAATTGAATAGCCACAATTTTTTAGCTATGTGAATCAGCATGCTTAGATTGTAATAGTACTTATGGTTTTTATTGCATGTCGGGAATGTATTGGATCTCGGGTTCTTCAGCAGGAATGTGTATTTTAAATAGTAACTCTAGGCATGACCGACCAGATCTCTATATTTCAAATCCTCCAGATAATATGTATTATTTCGATAATATTTGTACTAATATTCAATATTGTAAGTTCCTTTAATAAATTTGTGGAAGATTCTGCAATTATTTTGAAGAACTCAAAAAACCCCCAGCGAACCTAAGCACTTTTTTGGCATATAAAGTTTATTATTTAGATGAATCCACGACAACATCAACAACCAGCACCACGACAACTCCCACTACGACAACAACCAGTACAACATCAACAAGTACAACAACGACACCTACTACGACAACTAGTACTACAACAAGCTCAACAACTTCAACAAGCACCACGACAACGCCAACAACTACGACAAGCACTACTACAACAACACCTACGACAACTAGCTCTACCACAACAACAACTCCAACGACTACTAGCTCCACTACTACAACTCCGACGACAACTAGCTCTACCACAACAACAACTCCAACGACTACTAGCTCCACTACCACAACAATACCAACTACTACAACAACCACAGCTCCAACCACTACTACTAGCTTCACTACCACAGCAACTCCAACAACAACTAGCTCTACCACAACAACAACTCCAACGACTACTAGCTCAACTACTACCACAACGCCAACTACTACAACAACCACGACTCCAACCACTACTACTAGTTCTACTACCACAACAACTCCAACGACAACTAGCTCCACTACCACAACAATACCAACTACTACAACAACCACAACTCCAACAACAACTAGCTCTACTACTACAACCACACCAACGACAACTAGCTCTACCACAACAACAACTCCAATGACTACAACAACCACGACTCCAACCACTACTACTAGTTCTACTACCACAACAACTCCAACGACAACTAGCTCCACTACCACAACAACGCCAACTACTACATCAACCACAATCCCAACCACTACTACTAGCTTCACTACCACAGCAACTCCAACGACAACTAGCTCTACCACAACTCCAACTACTACAACAACCACAACTCCAACAACAACTAGCTCTACTACTACAACCACACCAACAACAACTAAAGCTACCACAACAACAACTCCAACGACTACTAGCTCCACTACCACAACAACGCCAACTACTACAACAACCACTACTCCAACTACTACTACTAGCTCCACTACCACAACAACTCCAACGACAACTAGCTCTACTACAACCATAATGCCAACCACTACAACAACTTCAATTTCAACAACTACATCTTCTACTACTACAACCACAACTACTACTACTCAAGGGCAATGTTGTGCAGGAGTATGGAGTAACTGGAGTGCATTTTCGGCCTGTAATGATACTTGTGGAGGTTATGGAGTTATGGTTAGGACAAGAACATGTACCACTTCTTCTTGTGCTTGCACGTAAGAAATAAATTTAATTAATTAATTTTTTTATAAAAAATTATTTTGAAAATTCAAAAAAATTCGATCAGGATGAGATTCGAACTCACGCGGGAAAATCCCAATGGATATCAACCAGAATTGAAACTGAATCTTTTAGTATAGCAGTCCATCGCCTTAACCACTCGGCCACCTGATCATGTCAACAATTTACATTTGTTTCACATATGTCCTTGAAAGAAAATACTCATAAACGAATGAAATTTAAGTCAATTTTTTTAGAGGACTAACAGAACAGTCTGAGCTCTGCAACTTGGATCCTTGTGCGTATCCAAGAAAATCTTGCTGCTCACCGCTTACAGTTGGTGTTTATAATGGGTCAATTTTATGTGGCCCTGTAGTAGGAGATTTATCACTAAAATCAAGAGAAATATAATTTTTAGCCCACCCCAGCACCTACAACAGCCTCATCACCTTGTAACTGTTGCCTAATTGGCGGAACTTGGAGCGAATGGAGTAACACAGGGACTTGTTCAGATACATGTGGATCTTGTGGCCAACTTACTCAGACTAGAACCTGTCTATCGTCAGCTAATGGATGCCCATGCACGTAAGAAAGTTTTAAAAATGAGTTTACGAGTTTTTAGAGGTGCTACGTCAAAAACTACAAATTGTAACCTTGAGCCATGCGCATATCCGAGAAAGTCATGTTGTACTGGATATTCGGCAATGAGTGTTAATGAAGCGATCATCTGTGGACCTCAAGTATGAATGAAGGCTCAGATCTCAGACTCGGCTGGATCCATCAAAACTAGAGATCGGACAAAACCAAAATTTGCCCAAAATATTTTGTAAATTTTGCCCAAAATCTGGACCAAAATTTGGGGACCAAATTTTGTTTGGCTTAATTTTTACCAAATTTTGTACAAAATTGTACAAAATTTGGTAATATTTTGGGTTTTTTACCAAATTTTGGGTCCATTTTCGACCTAAATTTGACCAAAATTTGGGGCCAAATTTTGTTTGGTCCACTTTGCCGATCTCTAATTAAAACTATACCAGATTCAGGGATTTTGTCCTTTAGGCATGAAAAAATAGCATGAACAATCCAGTCTGGATGAAATCTGGGCCACCAAATTTGGTCACAGACCAGGAATATCGAACTATCAGGGATAAAGTAAAGCCAACTTCATTGAGTTATCTTTTCAGCCTAACAATACCGACCTTGTCTCAGTCGCCTCTGGATGTATAGTACCATGCTCACCTGGTGGAACTTGGTCTGCATGGTCATCAAGTTCTTGTAGTGCCACATGTGGTATGTGTGGAACGATGGTGCAAACTAGGTCTTGTTTATCAGCACCAAGTTGTCCGTGCAGGTAATTTAAAAAATTTTTGATGCCCCTACCCTGTAGTCATAGGCTCGGATCCGGCATTTTGTAGCATTAATAAATGCCCAGGTCCGGTATCCTGCCATTGCCGTACCGAAGAGGGGGGGGGTATAGGGATACATGTACCCACCCATGAGCCAAAGAAAGTTTAGAAAATACAAAGGGTCTTCCCTTATGGTTTTGAGCGAAATAAAAAATCGGGATCTTGTACCCCTCCCCCTAATGAAAAAATCTTGGGTACGGGACAGTATCATGCCAAAACCTTTAAATCTATCCGAATTTCTATGACTCAATCTCTCAAGAGAATGAATAATACCCAAAATTGTACCAAAAAATTTAACTTTTGTCAAAATTTAGTGGATCAACGACACAGACCTCAACTCAAAGTTGTCCTCCGCCAGTTTGCGCATTTCCAAAAGCCACTTGTTGTCCAGGCCATACTCGCATGAATGGCACGTTTGTATGCGTTGCAAATACTGGAAGAAAGAAGCGAGAAGCCTTAACTTGGACAGATACATTGAATGATATATATGATAAGCTTTCCCAAGCAATATCTTAATTTTCGAACCTTCCTAATTTTTAATACAAATTGTTAAACTTTTATATTTAAAATATGTTTTTCGAGAAAACGGAGCTTCGGTGTTAAGGCTATGTCACAAGAATTCTGAATCCGGATTCAGAATTCGAATTCAGAATCCGGATTCTGAATCTAGAATTCGGATTCAGAATCCGAAATTCGGATTCAGAATCCGAAATTCGGATTCAGAATCCGAAATTCGGATTCATAATTTAAATCCAGAATCCGAATTCAGAATCAGAAACCAAAATTCTCAAAGACTTACCGAGAATGAGTCGAGCTAGTTGACGTCGTAGAAGTTGTAGTTGTCGTCGTACTGGTTGTTATCATAGGAGTGGTTGTCGTACTAGTCGTGGTTGTATGAGTGGTAGTAGTACTAAACGTAGTTGTAGGGGTTGTCCTAGTGCTAGTTAACGTCGTAGAAGTCATGGTGAGAGTCGTCGTTGTACTGGTTGTTGTTGAAATTTTATATAGGTTGTTTTTTTTTAAAGATCCCGAGTTCGCGTTTGTCAAGAAATTCGTTTTTTTTAAATTTTCGTGTCAATACTCAAACTTTATTGCAAATCAATGTTTCGTTGGATTTGTATAGTTTTTTCTTCAAAAATGAGGTTGGTTTCAAAATATATAGGCTCCACAGCCCCTCTATCAAATTCGGTGATTTTGGTGTCAAGCTATTCCTTATGTATCGAATTTTAATGAAATAGAACGTTTTTTCGAGAAACTTTAAAATACTCGCTGAAAACGGCTTGACTAGAAAAGTGGTAAAAATTAGCCATTTTTGCAAGCCGTTTTTAGCGAGTATTTTGAAGTTTCTCGAAAAAAACGTTCTATTTCATTAAAATTCGATGCATAAGGAATAGCTTGACACCGAAATCACCGAATTTGACAGCAGGGCTGCGAAGCCTATACGTTTTGAAATCAACCTCATTTTGAGAAAAAAGCTATACAAATCCAACAAAACATCGCCTGATTTGCAATAAAGTTTGAGTAATGACACGAAAATTTTAAAAAAATGAATTTCTTGACAAACGCCAACTAGGGATCTTGGGAGGAAAGATTTTTCAAAATCAGTACATGTTAATCGAAAAATCTCTTCGAATGTTTAAAGCACGTTCCACGAAAGAACCGAGCTTCGGGTGTCACAAAAATTTTTTCATCGCTGAACGAAAATTTAGGTGGATATTCTGATAGAACTCACTGAGTTATGCAACTTTAGTTCTGGGCTCCCGACCCGGCGACCTCTCCTCATGGAGCTATGGCCCCTAGAAGTTGGAAAAAATGACCATGTTTTGACCAAACTTGGATCGGCTCTAAGTCATTAAGTCCTTTTGCTTTTGACAAACGGTCTTTTGAATTTTGTAGCTGGAGATTGGGGCTTCATTTTATGCTAAGACCACCTTGGCCCCAGACACTCACATAATTTTATACTTGGCCAAATATCTAAAAATACCCCAAAAATTGATGACCCCTCGCGGAGTCAAAGTACCTAAAGTACCCTTAAACGTTCAGCGCCCAACTCTAAACTTTCCATAAAGATAGCTGAATATATGGGGAACGTTTATGCAAAAAAATTTAAAAAATTGAAGGGTCCAAAAAAATAGTTTCACAGATTTGAAGTTCGGCTATCCGGCCCTACTCGAAATCTAGGATAGCGAAATTGGCCATAATTTATATATATTCGGAAAATTCATGAAAAATGGAGCATTTTTTGTTTTTACAGTAAATTCTGAATCGTTATCGTTGTCGAGATAATCGCATTTAAAGTTGGCTATTGTTTGGAATTGGTTTAGAATTTGAATTCCCGCCAAAATTGAAAATCAGGGTTTTGGGGTCATTTTTTCCAACTTCTAGGGGCCATAGCTCCATGAGGAGAGGTCGACGGGTCGGGAGCCCAGAACTAAAGTTGCATAACTCGGTGAGTTCTATCAGAATATCCACCTAAATTTTCGTTCAGCGATGAAAAAATTTTTGTGACATGCCCTTCGTCTCAAAGCTCGATTCTATCGCGGAACCTGTTTTAATCTAGATCTAGAAATTTTTAAAGAGTTTTTTGGTTATCTCCGATCTTTGATTCCTATGCAAATTTTTATTATTAACCATATAGATTTTTTATTGAATTTTGGCATACGTTTGAGCTTATAACATCCAAACCGTAAAAGCCAGTGTCAAAACTAATCAAATTTGAAATGCTTGAAGCATTTAGGAACATTTTTTGTCTCCGAATTTTGATAAGGCTTTAAGAAAAATTATCATCCCTCATAAAAAAATCTTACTTTTGCATTCTATTTTGTGAAGCTTTTTTCTAATTGTTCTTTTATTCTTTCTCTAGGATTTTTATCGATCGATAAATAAAAAGCAGATGCTAATCACCCGAAAGTATATTTTTATCGTTTATTTAATTACATTAACTGTTATCGATACATCAATAACATTGTTATCATACGTCAATATCAATACATCAATGCCACATGGAAATTTTTTCCTTTTTAAAGAAAAAATTTCACACAAAATACATTTTCACTTATCTATTGGGTTGTTCATAAAAGTTCCCGGATTTTTCACATGAATTTTGGGCCGGAATTTTTCTCTAAAACAACTCCTATAGGAGTAATCTTATGATGAGAATCGATTGCGAACATTCCCGAAGCGTGAAAATGCTTCTCTGGCCCTGATTCAGGGTTGGGTGATTGTTTTGGAGCGAAAATGACAAAATCCCTGAATCTGGTATAGTTTTAATGAATCCAGCCGAATTTTCGTCGGAAAACCGACTTTCTAGAGGTTTTTTCATGCAGAGAATCGTTTGCGCACATTGTCGAGAGATCAAAATGCTATTATGATCCTAATACAGGCAAGGGTGGGTGTTTTGAAGAGAATGTAGCGCCCAAATGATTACAAATTCGTTTTCGACGAACCGACTAAAATTCACATATTAATTTAACCGTCGTCTTAACGAAAAGGAATTTGCAATGAATGCTAATTTTCTCTTCAAAACACTCACCCTTGCCTGAACCAGGATCATGATAGCATTTTCATGTCTCGATAATGCTTGCAAAGGATTCCTCGCATGGAAAAAACCGGCTAGGCAGCCGGTTTCCGGCTAAAATTCGAATTATTTACATTTTCGCTTCAATAAACCCACTTCCTTCCCTGAATCAGGGTCAGGGAAGCGTTTTCACGCTTCGGGAATGCGCGCAATCGATTCCCCGCATAAAATTATAGGAGTTGTTTTTAGAAAAAATTGTTCGGTCCAAAATTCATGTAAAAAATCCAGGCACTTTGGAACAACCCAATTAAAAGCAAGCTATTTTCTAATATAGGGCTAGTATGCTACAATTAACGTCATCGATAATATTTTTTGTGCTATTTATAGGTATTTATTTTTATTTTAAAAAATAAAAATGAACTAATACTTCGATGTTCCTGTATACATGTTCCCGTGTAAGTATTTATTTTTAGTAGCTCATGGCCAAAAACGCTGTGCCTATAAACAATATGGACAAAATGCATTCACCTGTGTTTGTAATTCGACCTATTGTGATACAGTGCCTCCTATAGGCAACCTTGGATCTAATCAAGCTGCTATTTTTACCAGCTCAGCCAGCGGAAAACGATTCGAATTTCAAACGCAAATGTTTAATCAACAAGCTAGTAAGATACATTCATTATACACCAGCAGAAAAAATAACCCTCAAAAGTAGTGTATTCTTATTTCGGATTATATTAGGATTTTCATAGAAAATCTAAAAAATCTTGAACATATAGAAATTCTAGAAAATATGAAATTGTATAAAATCTAAAAGATTAAGAAAATCTAGAAAGTCTGGAAAGCCTAGGAAATCTAGAAAATCAAGTATAAGCTAGAAAATCTAAAATATATATATTAAATCTAAAAAAATCTAGACAAACCTAGAAAATCTGGCATTATAACTTTTGTCACGTAACTTTTGCCACCTAACCTTTGTTACTCTAACTTTTGTCACGGATATAAATTCCGATACGGATGGAATTGTTTCAATTTCATCACTGTGGTTGGCTCTATCACCAATGCCCTTATAACAGCTATTTTTCTTGACAAAAGTTATAGTTTTATGATAACGTGACAAAAGTTAGTGTGATAAACTTAATCGTGACAAAAGTTATAAGGTCGAAAATCTGAACAAAATCTTAAAATGTAGGCAAATTTTTTTATTTTAGGCTCATTTTGAAGCTGGAAACCTCAGCTTTAAAATGAGTTTATATGTAAAATCTAAGCCTTTTGGGGTTTCCCGGGGCCTTATCTGCAAGGCACTGACCTTTTATTTCCGCCCAACACGCAATGGATTTCCGCAGATCTTCGCTATCGGTCTTGTGGAGTAAACATTACCAAGCTTCTGAATTCTTATGGCGCTGAATTAAACGGCCTAAAATAGAAAAATAATCGCGGGTGCGAACCCAATAAAAATATCAAAACTGAAACTTTCTTTAACTTTATTTGTCTGAATTTCATAACCACAAACAATACAAAACAATAGTCAAAGTTTAGCAACACATTTCATAAATAATAAACATGTAAAGAAACGGCGCAGGGAAAGCTATTTAGAGAAAGAAGCTTTCCAAACTTTTTGACCTTGCAAAACGCCGGCAGCAAGACTGGAAAGAAGTAAATTAACGTGGCACAGTATAAAAAACGCAAGAAACTAATGGAACAACAGCCAGCACAGAACTCGCAACCGTTGCACCAAAAGCCCTTTCACAAAAACACGATACGATAACAACAAAGAAAGAATGCGCGATAAAAATGCGATGCGATATAAAACAATAACGATGCGACGTAAAAACAACGCGACGTAATTTAATAAAACAATAAACGCATTAGATACAAATAAACTGAGAAAAGAGATGACAGAGTGAAATTACAATAACAGAGATTTCGCGCTAATATCCAAAACAATTCAAACATAAAGAGATTATTCTTTCTTGTTATGGCGCATTCTTCACATATATCTAGTAAAGGGAATTTCAGCATCAAAAGTTATCTTTGAGATACTTAGACACTCTTTTGAGCATTGGATAAAGACTTACCGTATTTTCTCTAAAATAACGGCATGCCGTTATTTTTTTCAACCCTCCGTCAGACTGCCGTTATTTTAGAGACTGCCGTTATATTAGAGACTGCCGCTATTTTTTTCAACCCAAAAATTGGTACTGGTCGGCATCAACGGCCCCAAGCGACAGGATTTTTTTCGAAAACAATTTTTTCTAGTTTTTTTTCTAAAAATGACGTTTTTAGAGGTAATTTTAAGCGTGGATCCGAAAACGCTTCCTTCACCCTGATTCAGGGAATTAAGGTGTGTATTGAAGCGAAAATTGTTGAAAATTCGGTTTTTGCATAGGATAAAATGTGGTTGTGTTCGGCTTACCCCATAGCCAACGAATGGTAGGGGAGTTTCCAGGAGCACCACTAAGAGGAACAACCGACACTCCCTGTGGCCCTAAAGAGGGCCGTTGTGATAAGAATTTAACCCTCCATGGCAACAATTTTAAGTTTCTTTGCGGTTGTAGATGAACGGCGCATCTTCTTGGCTTGAGGCTCAACGCCAGTATCGGTAGAATCGGACATCCCAAGTAGTAAAAAAGCAGTAGAAATAAGATTTTTTGTTTTTGTTTGACAAACTTTAAAACAATAATCAAACAAAAAAGCTCGTCAAAACAAAATTTTCGCTTTGAAAACTAACCAATTGATTCCATTTAAGGGATGCTGTAATTTTGGGGACTGCCGTTATTTTAGAGACTGCCGTTATTTTTTTCAACCTTCCTTCAGACTGCCGTTATTTTAGAGACTGCCGTTATATTAGAGACTGCCGTTATTTTAGAGAAAATACGGTATTTCTTATATTGTATTCAGATTTTGATTTAAACAAATTTTTTGATGTCATTTTAAAGCGTAGATATTGAGCTTTCAAATGACACAAAACCATCTCATGTGGATTTATCTATGAAAAGTTACAACCTAAATAAGCATGCCTACTTTATGAAAGTGACTAAAGTCCTTTTTTACGTTTGTGTATCTCCTCATATTAATAATTTAGCACCAGCAGCGATAAAAATCACGCCTAATGAAACCCAAGTAAGACAGACTATTTTCGGTTTCGGTGGAGCGTTTACAGATGCTGCTGGGATACATCTACAAAAATTAACGGCTGCAACGCAACAAAATTTTATCAATACTTACTTTGGAGCAGAAGGTGGGCAAACTCAGGAAGAACATATACCACATTTTAGGAATTGAATATACATTCGGCCGAGTTCCCATAGCCAGTTGTGATTTTTCGTTAGGTCCTTATTCCTATGATGACGTAGATGGGGATTTTGACTTGAAAAACTTCTCTTTAAGACCCGAAGATTATAACTATAAGGTATAAATGTTTCCACTTTTTTACTCTGATTCATGAGCCGGCTATTTTTTGGTTTCACTCAGCCCTCCGAGGCTGCGTACCGTTTGGTTTTTATACCACTGTTGTATCACACCATCTAAAATTTTTCGGCAAAATATTAACACCATAAATATAATTTTACATTTGGAAAAAGTTACGAGACATTTTTAAATGTAAAAAGATACAAAATTGATATAAAAACGCGACCTTTTGGTATATCCTAAAAATTGTTTCAAGTGCTTCATAAATTTCAGATGTTTCATACATTTTTAAAAAAACCAAACGGTCTGTTTCCTTACTCTGTCATTTTTTAATGTACAATATACTTCAGATTCCATTTATACAAATGGCGATTGCTGCTAGTGCTGGCAAACTTAAACTATATGGTAGCCCCTGGTCAGCCCCAGGATGGATGAAAACTGATGGCGAAATGACTCATGGTGGAAACTTAAAAGGTCCCGTTAATGGACAATACTATCAAACATGGGCTAATTATTTTATTAGGTATGAAAAGATAACTTTCCAAAGGGGGATAGTTCGAATTTCCAGTAAAGGACTTTTAACGCTTAGGACTTGCTCAAATTCGCGCTATTTATTAGAAGACTATTGTTGACATTACTACGATTCAAAAATCCAATACTTTCCAATAATTCAACTTCGACCACTTCCTCCTCCCACCACTGTGTTATCCACCCACTCACTTGTTCCATTCCTAGATCAGGAAACTATACAGGGTATCTAAAAAGTTCTTGCGCATATTTTTTTAATGCATTTTTTGATAATTTTTCAATAAAAATTTATGCAAAACCCAACAATAAACAATAACAACAACATAATATATCTATTTATTTTCAAAATGGCCACCTCCAGCCTGATACACTTCTTCAAACACTTCGGGAAGTCGTCTACAGCTCGATCAATGACTTCTTGTGGAATTGCATTCCATGCCTTCACCAAACTCTTCTTCAACGCATAGATCGACTGATCTTTCGGCTGCTCCGATTTCGCTGTATTCTATCCTTGATTTTGCGCTTGTTAGCTGGCGTGCGAGCAGTTCTTGGTCTTCCGCTTCTTGGCCTGTCGTTATAGCTCCCAGTTTCTTTAAACGCTTGATTACTTCTTGAGCGGTGCTAGCCGGTACATTTAGCAATTCTGCAATTTTTCTCCCACTTTTTTCTTGCTCAAATAAGCGAATAATTGCTGGTCTTAATTCTGTCATACTAAAAAAACAGATAAAATAAATTTTTATTGAAAAATTGTCAAAAAATGCATTAAACAAATATGCGCAAGAACTTTTTAGACACCTTGTAGAGACTAAAATAAACTTCTTCAAATCTTTAGATTCTTCGAAGAATATGCCAAAAACAACATAACATTTTGGGGTGCTACAATGCAAAACGAACCTGGTGCCTCTCAAGGTTTCCAATCAATGTTGTATAATTCTAGTATGGAAAGGTAGCTTTATAAATTAATCTATTCTTAACTATTTCTTAAATTTCATTTTTAGAGATTATGCCAAAGGTGTATGGGGTCAAACGCTTCGAAATAATTCATTAACTAAAAACTTGAAATTAATGGTTTTGGACCATAATCGTGACATGGTCGCTGATTACGCAAAAACAGTTAGAAAAATTAAATTGAAATTTTGTAATATCCAATTTTAGATATTTTCCGACCCAGATGCATATAATATACTTGATGGTCTAGCAGTACATTGGTATGCCGATCATGAGTATGGAAGATGGGGTAACGTGTATCCACAAGTTTTAAGCGATGCACATAAAGTACTTAATGGAAAATGGATGTTGTATACGGAAGTAAGGCACTAATAACTAAAAAATCGAACAAATACACAGATCGTATTCATTCATAGGAATATTGGGCGAAAGATTTCTCAAAACTGGTAAAGGCCATTCAAAAAATCTTTTCAAAATTGGAATCTAGTGAATTTTTAGAAGCTTTTGGTTATCTCCGATTTTTGATTTTTATCCCAAAAAATTTCATAGGTTATATAGAATGAATAACGATAATTTTGGACATTTATAGGGATATTGGGGAAAGGTTTCTCAAAATCGATAAACACGAATCAAAAAACCTTGAGATCGAATGTAAAAATTTTCTACAAATATCGATTTTTAAATTATCATTTCGTCCACTTCCTAGGCATGCAATGAAGGCACACCTCAAATGGGCGGATGGATGCACGCTGACCGATATGTTACTGATATAACAAATGTAAGATCTCTCTATGATTGATTAAATCCCATTTTTTAAAGGATCTTAACAACTGGGTTACTGGTTGGGTTGACTGGAACTTGGCTGTCGACCAGCAAGGCGGTCCTAATTGGGTTCATAATTATGTTGATGCACCCATCATTATTAGCAATATATCCGANAAATGGGCGGATGGATGCACGCTGACCGATATGTTACTGATATAACAAATGATCTTAACAACTGGGTTACTGGTTGGGTTGACTGGAACTTGGCTGTCGACCAGCAAGGCGGTCCTAATTGGGTTCATAATTATGTTGATGCACCCATCATTATTAGCAATATATCCGACCAATTTGAAAAGCAACCGATGTACTATGGGATGGGACATATTAGGTATGTAGAATTTTAAAGAAATGTGAAAATTTTAATTTGAGAATCAAGGAGAAATCGAGGGCTGATACGATTCGTTTTAACCCATTTTTACCTGCAATCCAAAATTTTGATATTTTAGTAGCTCCCATAATTCAAACAATCTTATTTTAGCAAATTTCTTGTTCCCAATTCTGTGGTTGTTGGATATAACTGGGAAAACCCATCAAATGCCAATTTAACAGTACTTGCGGCCATTGATCCAAGTGCAAGAACAGTGGTAGTGTTGAATAACCGAGATGCTTCACAAACTTATCAAATTTCGCTAATGAATAGAAAAGGTGCCCCACTCAATCTTGCACTTGAACCACAATCATTCACAACTATTGTTTATAATGAAGTAAGAATTATAAGATAATCGATAGAAGTGGTAGTCCGAAAGCGATATCGAAACTGTCTAAACATGTTCTTCATACCGGACTTTAGTTCTGAGATGAAAAATTTTTTCATGGATCATCTGAGGGCTCTAACAGTGGTCTGAGGCAAAAAAAAAATAGCGATTTTGAGAGTATTGGTAGTGTTCAAACACAACAAAAATCAACTTTTTTACAAAAAAAACATGTCAGGATACCGTTTAAACAATGTCAAACAAGTCATCGTATATATTACTGCATCAAAATCGGGTATGAGGAACATTTTTAGAAGTTTATATATCTATTTCGATAGATCATTCCGAGGATTACTTACTATTTCGTTTTTAAATATATATAAAATTTGTAGTGTCTAAGCCAAGGGTCTACTTGTTCTAGTGGTAATGAATGTTGCAATAAACTTTGTTTCAATAGCATATGCCAATGAACAAAATGCCAATGATGTTTTAATTTAACCTATGTTTATTTTTGAATTTCTTATCCTTTTTAAATTTAAGTTAAGATATAGTGCTTAGATGAAGTATTCTAATAAAACTTATTTTCTCTCACTGTAGATTTTTAAGAGGATATTTCTGAATAGATTTGAATAGACTATAGAGCAAACGGAACAATTTACAAATGTTCGATTTATATGTTTAAGAGACGATATCTCGAAAATTCGAACCTAAAAAGGTTTTAAAAAAATCCAAGAAACTTCGATTTTTGAACCATTTTACAATTGGCAGTAGAAATGAGACCGAAAAAATTTTTTCGAAACCACGCTAGAAATGTTCTCCATATTGAAATACATCTGCCAGAAAGAAATGTTGGTCGAAAAAATTATCTTGAGTGTTTTCATATGACTTTGGAAGGGCGTAGCTCCACAGGGAATGAGAATCAGAAACGGGTAAGGGGTATATTCGTACAGTACTCGACGAGATCTACAACTTAACCCCGCTAAGAACTTATGGACTGACGTGATATGTTTTGCGCAAGTTTTTGAGCAGAAAATTTTGTTCGCGCAAAATTTTTAAAACATTAAATTTTTCTATATTTTTATCAACAAAATGCAATTTGAATCACACGTGGGCGTTGGTAAGCCATAGTCAGTTTTCCGACTGACCAGGGTCGCCTCTTTTTGAGGTTAGCGTCACACACTAGGGATCTGAGGAAGGCGTCGTTATGAAAATTGGACTTTTTTGGTCGTCGTTGAGGGGGTCGCATATTTTCTAAGGAAAAACGACTGACCACGCGCTCACTTTTGATTTGAACAAGGAAAAATCACCTAGAATGAATTTTGAACAAAAAAGCACCTAGATTTGAATTCAAACACGCTAAATCACCTAGAACATGATTTGAATTCGCTAAAATCACCTAGATTGATGCCATTCCGGATGATTTTACCTTGCTGGAATCTCGATCTAATTGGTTTATCTGTGTTCAATTTCCAATATACAGTAGGGAGCAAAAAACTTGGCACCCCCCATAAAAATTCGTATTTATGGGTTTAGGTGCCAAAATTTTTGCATATTCATGTTATTCAGGTCCAAAATAGGTAGAATCAACACTTTAAAAAAAAAAAAAAAAATTTTTCATTTTTTTCGAAATTTTACCTTGGTCCCCCAAGCTGAAAAAATCGAAATTTTTCGAAAATTTTTATTTTTCTCAAAAACATGTTTTTTAGGGTTTTCGGGGTTGGGGAACACGATTCCGGTGCTTAAAAAAATTTCAAAATGCTTTCCAGAGTGAAAAAAATGG
>OZJO01014571.1:0-20871 GCA_900406225.1 Acrobeloides nanus | reverse complement strand
GGGGGGGGGGGGGGGGGGTTAAAGTGCATAAGTTCCACTTTTTTCCCAATTTTTATCCGTTATTACTTTGAAATTAATTTGCGTAAAATCGGAGAAAAAGTAATAGAGAAAAAAGTAAGAGGGGAAAAGTAATAGTGCTTAATTATCTATATCTCAAGACGATTCAATAATTTGCATTTTTTAATAGAATATCTCAAAGTTAAACGGACATTCATTTCAACGACATGAATCTAGCTTATCAACGAAAAGTACAATTGGTGAAAATAATGTAAGATTTGCATGCACATTATAGCTATTAATTCAGAATTTTAGGATCGATCCAAATTTTTTATACCATTAAATGCATATACTTCGGAAATTCATCGTGAATCGGTTATGAAAATTCTTTTGTCGAATACATTTCTAGTTGCCCCGGATATTTTCTTTCGAGCTAATATTGCTGCAATAGTGGCTTATAATTTTTACAAGTATGTTTTTTTAAACTGGAGACTGAGGGCCTTCAGCGCTCTCGACCTCGCTTCCGAGCGTCCCAAGTGGCACTCTGAGCATCGTTCCCAAATGGTACTCCTGAGCGGTTTACTTCATTCTTATATTGTCCTTTTAAACTTCGCATAAAATGAATTAGTCTGACAAACATCAGTTAGTCTGGCTTTGCCAGACTATTTGGTGTGACACGTTTATAACGTGAAAATTAAAATTTTTCGATTTTCTAATTTTTCCTGCGCTCAAAATTAAAAAATTCTATTGGATTTGTGTTCTCCATACCCGAAAACCCCCGAGTACAAAAATCAACCGATTTAGAGTAATTTTTGAAATTTCGATTTTTTTCACTCTTGCCCCCCAAGGCGTAAAAAATCGAGAAAAATTTTTTTTCACCACATTTTACCCTGATCACGATGACATATCGTGTTAAGGGTTTGGATTGTACTTTCAAAAATTAGTCCGCACATACGCACAGACATTACTCGTTTTATATAAGTAGATTTAAATCAGCGGATTTCATTGAATAGGAATTTTCCCAACTGCGGCATTGTATTTATTGGATCAAAAGAATTGGAGCTTCAAATGGAATTGTGTAAGACATTGGGGATTCCGACAAATCTTTTATTTGATTTTACAAAAGAAAGCAAGAGGAAGAAGCTGATTGGAGAGAAACTTAGTGGAGTTTTCTTCGTCCAAGCCCAGGTTTGGGTTCTTTTTCAACTATATGGTAGTTTTAGGCTTATATCAAAAATCTTCAAGAACACTTTCGTAAAGTTCCTCTTAAGCTATTGGTTATTAATGAAGCTGAAAAAGCGCAAGGTTCAAATGCATTATCCAAGCTTGTCACTTCAACTATGAATAGCTTGTTTGGGGACGACTATCAGGTAATTTGCAATTCGTTTTCACTTATGGGGTGTTCTAAAAAAGCCGCCATTTAGTCATTTTTGGCGAAAATTTTCCAACAATTTTTTTCCAAAATGACTCATTTGGGGTATTTTTATGAGAGAAATCGATTTTGCGCATCGAAAACCATTGAAAACGCCTCCCAGGTCATGAAATATACGATTTTCGGATTGTTTTAGTTATTTTTGGTAGGAATTTCTACTTGAAAATACGAAAATTGAGTATTTCATGGTCTGAGAGGCGTTTTAAGAGTTTTCGATGCGCGTAATCGATTTATCGCATAAAAATAGCCCTAATGAGTCATTTTGGAGAAAAAAATTTGCTAAAAAATGACCAAATGGTGGTTTTTGGAACACTCTGTATTTTATGCAACCACGAGTTTTTAAGGGATTTCGAATTCTTGCGTTGGCTTCATCTATCGAACGTAATTTGCCTAAAGCCCAATCATTAATCGCAAATTTGAACATCTCTAATTTGATGATCAAAAATTACGACGATACGGCATTTACTAAGGCTTTGTATTCTAAGGACTCGTTTGTCTATGACATTGATGTTGGGGAGCAGTTTAAGCAACATCTTAATTCGTGGCGTGAGGTAGGTCACAAGTAGGGATTTTAAAAAGTGACAATCATTATCAGAAATATTCGATCACGGTCAAAAATATGCGAATTTGGAGCACGATTTTATTTTATTCATTGTGACAAAAGAGGACACAAATTTGTCACCTAAACAATTTTTTCACAATTGGCAATATGAACAATTGATGTTCGAGATCAAAATTCTCATATTTTTGATCGGTGACAAGGATTGTCACTTATTATAACTTGTGCATCGCTAATCACAAACAGAAGAAGCTATTTAGATGCTACAGGGTGTTTCAAAAAAAACCCGCCATTTAGTCATTTTTGGCGAAAATTTTTCAAAAATTTTTTTTCCAAAATGACTCATTAGGGGGTATTTTTATGCGAGAAATCGATTTCGTGCATATTTCGCGAAAAAGTTTGAAAACGCCTCCCAGACTATGAAATCCAATTTTCAAGTAGGAATTCCTACCGAAAATAACTGAAAAAATACGAAAATCTTATATTTCATGGTCTAGGAGACGTTTTTAAGGTTGTTCGATGCGCGCTATCAAATTCTCGCATAAAAATACCCCTAATTGTGTCATTTTGGAGAAAAATTTTTTGCCAAAATATTATCAGATGGCGGTTTTTTTGAAACTCCCTGTATTTTAACATTTTGTTGTTTCATGAATGAATTGTTTGATTTTTAGGGCACCAAAAACTTCACAGAATTTCTTGTTTCTGCCAACTTTTTGAACGAATCGGAGCCAGATGCGCTGATTTTTCACGACTTTGAAAAATGGTCTAAGGTATGAAATAGAGATTGGCAAGATCAAGATTTGACCAAGATCTTGTTTGGTACATTTTGAGGTTCACCAAGATTCTTGCCCAATATCTTGTTTTTGGGTACTCTTGCCGATCTCTAGTATGAACAAAATTTCCTCGATCTATGTATGGCTTTCTTTATAGAAAACTTCTCCCGATGATCCTGTCTTCATAAATCTATTCGAAATTGTTCCGGCTCTTATTGAAGCTTATAAGATTTTAATCTGCCATGGTTACCGTGCTTTCTTCTTGTTCTTAACCGGTATTTTTTATTTTTTTTGTCTAGATGAAAAATTTTTTAGCACAAATCCCAAAAACTTCCGAACTATTGGAGAAAATAATGGAAAATTCATTGTTGAAAGAAGTTTATCAATTTTCCATCGAAAAATTTGGCTATGACGCTTTTCCCGATCCAGAAACGATATCATTTGAAGAAATGTCCAAAATGCACCCAAAAATGCCTCGGCTGATTGACTTATTGAATGAGGTTTTAACTCCGAGTAAATCGATCTCTGTATGATTTTTAGACCATTTTTTCAATTTTTAGAATGTCCTAAAATTATGATTTTTTGTGGAAATTTCTTTGCTTCAAGAGCTGTTGCTGAATTGTTGAACAATTGGAATGCCGGACGTGTTTTGGAGAATTGGAGCGGATATTCGGAACAACTCTTGGAGAGCCGTTTGTTGGGTCCTGCTCAACAGGATGAAAAATGGTTAGCTAACCGATTTAAGGTATAACTTTGTTTTAGGGTCGCCACAAGTTCATGCAAAAATAATCTCGATCAGCGTCGTAATTTTGGTCCAGATTTGAGAAGTTTTTTGGGAAATTTTTTTCGACCTTTTAACCAAAAGAAAAACAGCTCCGCAGGCGAAAAATTTGATTAAAAAATGCTTGTTTTTAAGCTGAAAATGCTCAGAAAATTGAAATTTTTGTTGAATGGCCAATTTTGGTCAGTTTTTGATCGAAAAAAATTTTTGGACTAAAACATAAAGGGAGATCAAGGGGAAAATTTTTCATTTTTTCAGGTTTGGGGTGGAAGGTCCTCCCATAATTACGAAGTTGGTCTCAATCATACGTGGGCCCCTTAACTCACTTATTCATCGCAAAAAAATTAGGGGCTCCCTCACTCGGCCAGGTGAGGGGGTCCTTCTCAAGCGGGGGGTCCCTCTCGAGTGAGGGCAGATCTGTATCAGTGGCATAGCCAGCCTCCAAGAATGGGAGGGGAACCTTTTCCAACAAATTTGTTTACTTTGGTCTTCCCATATGTTTTCGAAAATTTTTCAAAAATTTAGGAAAAAACATAAGGGGGCTAAGACAATTTTTTAATTTTCCGTTTTTTCGCGCCGACAGGCACGAAATTTTTTGTTGAAACCACCCCAACGGTCAGAAATTTTCGACGAAAATTTTGTTGAAATCTTTGAGCTAAAACAAAACCATCGCCGCAGTCGAAATTTTTTTTTGAAACCACCCCAACGGTCAGAAATTTTCGACGAAAATTTTGTTGAAATCTTTGAGCTAAAACAAAACCATCGCCGCAGTCGAAATTTTTTTTTGAAACCACCCCAACGGTCAGAAATTTTCGACGAAAATTTTGTTGAAATCTTTGAGCTAAAACAAAACCATCGCCGCAGTCGAAATTTTTTTTTGAAATGTTTTCATGTTTTAGCAAGGAGATGAAAATATATTGGTTTGTTCACCTTACATGCAGAATTTCGGGTTTACAACGTTTGGAACAGCAATTGGATTGGACTCTGAGTGAGATGATGTTTATTGTTATATTTTTTAAACAACTTATAGAGTTTCAACGATGGCATTTATGCGGTTTGGTCATAAGAATTATTCGCTTCTTACAACACCATATGAAACATTAGTATGTTTTTGCTCCTCAGAAATTGATCTCATTTTTAGCCTCGATCAATTTGGTGTTTTGATAAGTATGAGCAGCATGTAAAACTGTCATTTGATTATCGATTTCGAATGGAAACCTCGAAGGAACTGTTCACTAAAGACATGTGTGAATCACCGATCGAATTTTTGCCAAAGATTGTCGACCCACCTAAAGAAAAAAAGGGCCAGAAAAGGCGAAAAAATGATCTTTTAGAAAATGAAGAAAAGAAGCCAGAGCAAAGTTTTTCTTCTATTGTCAGAAATATGCCAACACCAACAGAAGATGATGTTGCAGAATGCTTTCGTGAAGTGGTGAGTTTTTTATATAGAAACAAGACATATAGCCATTTAATTGAATTTTAGCCCCGTTCTATCAAGCGCCAGCGAATTAATACTGAAGCAAGGTCTATATCAGTTTCCGACGACTTTGAAGAAGTGGATGACCTCAAGCGAAGAATGGAAACTCCTAGTCGAAAGCTCATAACAGACCACTTTCGATCATTAAAACTCCAGAATTCTGATTTTGTTGATCTCGTGGCTGAAGCATCAAAAGATCGACTCAAAGCTTTGGATAAATTGTTAAGAATGTTGCAACCTCATGTTAAATCGAATTGATTTTGTCATATTTGTTTACTTGTACAAAGTTTAAAAAAGTGTATAGCCTCCAGGATTTTGAATCTTTGAATATATTGGTTTAAAAAAATAGTTTTTTTAATTTGAATGATGTTTATTAAAGATAAATACAAGGAAAGTTTATTTTTTGATAGTAACATTGGGAAATTTTGAATTCCAATCATTTGCCAACTGTTGAAAGTATAAATTTTTTTCTTCATTTGTTGAAAAGAACATTTTTTGCCCATCGAAAGTCTTCAATTCATTCAACCGATTCATCGCGACTTGTCCATCTTCTACATATGAACTTCGAGGGAGTTTCATTTTCAGTTGTTTTAGCTTCCTAAAAAAACGACTTCTGAAAAGGGACTTGGTCATGGATATCGGTCAGGAATTCTAGTTTATTTTTATGTGTAGCTCAGAGATCGCGTAGTGAGAAAATTTCGAACTAGAACCCAAAAAGTGAATTTTTTTAGGGGGTCAAAAATCTTTATTTTTAAAAAGAAAGTAACTTTTCTCGAAAACTATAAATGCTAGGGTCATGGTCGAGGTGTCATTGGAAAGGGGGACGAATGGCAATACAAACGTGCTTTAAATTGTAGAAAACGTTTTAGAAGTTATGATAAAAACAAAAAAAGGGTTCAAATGACGATTTTTGAGAAAATGACACCTATTTCTCCACAAGTTTAAAGGCTCGGTACCTAACTTGTATGTTTTTGTTAATGACTCACTAGGTACTTAAAAATAACCTATGCTTCAAATTTACAGCAACACTTTTTGGCGTACTCCTACCTACATGAGGGGGACAGTCCCCCCTCCCGTTGGTAATGTATGACTCCCACCCCTGTGCGACTTTTCCAAACATTGCTTCTTAAAAGTTTATAAAGTAAGAAAAAATTTTATAAAAAATTACTCTACGAAAATCTGACGATAAGTTGATGTTGTTGATATCACAACGAAAACCAAGAATATTATAAAAGATGCAAAAATATAATTAAACAAGATTAAACATAAACGTTTCAGTATAATATCTCCGATGAAATTTGGTAAGACGAATAACTAAAAATAATTTTAATTAGAGATCGGCAAAACCATAGTTCCGAATATTCGGTACTACTAAAGATTAGCGACCGCATTGAAAATGAATTTTTTCTCGATTTTTTTCTGAAAATGACCCATATGGGAGTAATTTTACACGAGGAATCCGATTTTTGCATTCCCGAAGCTCAAAAACACTTCCGCAGCCCTCTTTAGGGCCATATTTTTGACAAGAACTACATGCTTACTTCATATACATCATTAACTGCGTTTTCTAGAGTCAGGAAAATTTTTCAAACAGCGGGAATGCAAAAATAGTAAAAAAAAATGAAACGATATGAATGAAATGACATAATGGAAAAAACCAATAAAAAATTTTTCCCATGGGAATACTTTTTCCCATAGGAAAATATTTTTATTGGTTTTCTCCATTATGTCGTTTCATCTGTTTCGTTTTATCCTCTTCGTTTCATTTGAGTCTATGCCTTTTTTTGCAACTAACAAAAACGCGTGTTATTGAAACGAAAACTATTACAACCTTCTATTCGCAACTTTTGTACATGACTTTTGACCATCGTGGAGCTGCTGAATCGGAAGAAATGTTATGTATCTTACAAATTTTGATGATTTCTTTCGACTTAGCAGCAAAATTTTTAGTTTAAAAAAAAATTTTAATTAAATTTTACCGTGACATCAAAGCATAAGCAAATTGCACTCGTGATAACGGACTTCCCTAGCAACTTGATTGATCGAATATTTTCTCGAAGTTGAAATTTGTAGCTTAAAGTATATGTAGTAGAACTTTTTAGAGAGTGCTTGTATTGCATAATGTTATAATAATAAGAGCAGCATAGCACCTAAATCGATTTTTAAGCCCAACAATCAATAAATAAAAATCATTTCCATGACTTGATTTTTTAAAGGATCAGTTCAGTGGGAAAAAAGTTGTCATGTTTTGTTGATATTCGGAAAGTTCATGAAAAATGGAGCATTTTTTGTTTTTACGACACCCTCTAAATCGTTATAGTTTTCGAGATAATTGCGTTTGAAATTTTGAATTTGTTACAAGCTCTTCGTTGTAATACACAAACTTTTTTGAATTTTTTGCGGAAAATTGATTTTTGCATCAATTTTTTAAATTTTCATAAAGTGAACATTGTAGCAATTTTTTATAGCTAAATAAGGCGAACAAAATGACACCAAAATTATCCCATTTGAACATTGTTTTGGGTTATTGAAACGAAAGCCCTGATTCATGTTTTCGTTTCAATAACCCAAAACAATGTTCAAATTGAATAATTTTGGTGTCATTTTATTCGTCTCGTTTAGCTATAAAAAACTGCTACAATATTCATTTTATGAAAATTTAAAAAATCGATTTTTCACAAAGAGTTCAATTTTTAGACCAAAATTCAATTTTTCACCAAAAAATTCAATTTTTCGAGCAAAATTCGACTTTTCACAAAAAGTCAATTTTTAGGCCAAAATTCAATTTTTGTTCAAAAATTCGATTTTTCACAAAAATTTATTTTTTCATTTTATGAAAATTTAAAAAATCGATGCAAAAATCGATTTTTTCGCAAAAATTTTTTAAAAGTTTGTGTATTACAACGAAAACATGTACACAAATTCAAATTTCAAATTTCAAACGCAATTACCCCGAAAACTACAGCGATTCAGAACATGCCGTAAAAACAAAAAATGCTCCATTTTTCATGAACTTTTCGAATATCAACAAAAATGGCAACTGTTTTCCCCCACTGGACTTTTAAAAATCTAAAAGCTTAACTTACAACAAGTGAACTTATTCCCATTGTAAAAAGTGGTATGGCTAAAAATTGGATGGGAATCAATCCTAAAAAAATGAGCTAAACTGGCAAAATCTGGGTTTCAACTCTTGTCTTCCGTTTTTTAACGCCGCTGCTAGCGGCACGACGCTAGCAGCGGCGTTAGCAGTTGTGCCGTGAGTTATGCTGGCACAAACTTGGAGGCGGCAGTTGTACCGAGGTTGCGGCACAACATTAGCAGTTGTGCCGGTCGTGCCGCGTTGTAAAACTGCGGTACAACTCACGGTACAACTCGCGGCACGATTGATAGCGCGCACCCTTATTGAAACGATCATAAGTTTTAATCAGTTTTAGTAAGTGCAAACAACGTGGGAGATCGAACTTGCGCCTTTTGGATCATTACTGTTAAAATCCACTGCGCTATGCAGTCCGGACTTTTTTGTTTTGTGGTTGAAACAAACTATAATTTATAGTTAACTTTAAAAAATATTTCACTTATGGCATACCTGAGAATAACAGAAATAGTACCACAGTTGTCAATAAAACGACATAAACAAAATTTGTTAATACCAACCAGTTGCTATGCCATTTTTCATAAGTTTTATACTGAACCGTTGCTAAAGTTCTCTCCCACAAAATCGTAACTACCATGTTAACGCCAGCACCACCGGTGCCTAGCCGCAGAATTTGAATATATCCGAAAACTCCCATCTGAGTAAATGAAGTAGGTCCATAAGTTAAATATTGCTCGTCGACAGCTTAATTTATTTCATATTTTTCGAGTCGAAAATTTTTTTTCAAAAATGACACTACAGTGAGTCTCGTTATAACGGCACCCCCCCCCCTCCCAATAGTAAATCAAAAGAAATCTAACTTCCTTTAAGTTAAATGTTATTCAAATCTGATAGCGTTTCTTCTAGCGCCTCGGCTAGCCCCTCTGCTAGTACCTCTTCTAGCATCTCTGCTAGCAGAGGCGCTAGAAGAAGCGCTATAAGAGGCGCTAGAAGAAGCGCTAGCAGAGGCGCTATCAGAAGTGCTAGCAGAGGCGCCAGCAGAGGCGCTAGAAGAAGAGCTATCAGAGGCATTAGCCGAGGCACTAGAAGAGGCGCTAGAAGAAGCGCTAGCAGAGGCGCTAGAAGAGGCGCTAGAAGAAGCGCTAGCAGAGGCGCTAGAAGAGGCGCTAATCTTGCTTTTATAAAAAATCAGTTATTTGATCCGTATTATGACGATTTAAAAAAAGTATCCATTATAACGGCACCCCCTGGGGGTGCCGTTATAATGGATACCCCTGGGGGTGCCGTTATAACGAGACTCGACTGTATTAGGGCTAATTTTATGATGGGAATCGATTGCGCACACTCCCGAAGCTTGAAAATGCTTCCCTCATCCTAATTCAGTGAATCGGGGTGTGTGTATGGATCATTTTTTGTTTTTATGACAACCTCTGAATCGTTGTAGTTTTCGAGATAAT
The DNA here is from genome assembly GCA_900406225.1 of Acrobeloides nanus. NCBI lineage: Eukaryota > Metazoa > Nematoda > Chromadorea > Rhabditida > Cephalobidae > Acrobeloides > Acrobeloides nanus. The sequence continues at coordinate 11,301 of OZJO01014571.1, read as the reverse complement.
TGCGTTTGAAATTGTTCATGTTTTCGTTGTAATACACAAACTTTTTTGAATTTTTTGCGGAAAAATCGATTTTTGCANTATACACTGTAGCAGTTTTTTATAGCTAAATGAGACGAACAAAATGACACCAAAATTATCCAATTTGAATATTGTTTTGGGTTATTGAAACGAAAATACTGATTCATGTTTTCATTTCAATAACCCAAAACAATGTTCAAATTTGATCATTTTACTGTCATTTTTTGGCCCCCCCCTTGCTGACCTATGATCCAGATTTATGTTATCAATTTTTTGGATTTTTAGATCCCCCCCCCTCCCCTTCAACGTTATCAAAAATGCATTAGAGTTATAAACTTTTTTTGGAGAGGGCTGATCCCCACCCCCCAACATGATAACGTAATATCTGGATGGTCTCGTACCTGCACTTTCATCTTGAAGCAACTCGCCAAAAATGATCACAATTCTAAATATACAGCTAGCAATAAAAAATCCACAAGTGCTTTGCACCAATCGTACAAAATGAATATGAAGCAAGCCTCCCGAATGAATGCAATGAATTATCCCAGAACATATAAGCATTGTTGTTATGACCAAGAAAAGTTCAATTATATTAATAACGCTCAAATTGATTAGATCATTTGTCTTCTTAAAGGCTATTAGAGACGTATTTTGAGAGAAATCCATCTTTTGGTAAGAAAAATTTTTACGAAATAGTCTGGTAAATTACTTTAAGCACTAACATTCAATTTGCTTACAGTTAAAAAATAATCAAGTTTTCAGGGTGGAAGAAATATACAGGGTGGACGAAATTTTTTACGCTAAAAAATGATCATAACTTGTTTCAAATAAGTCCGTTTTCGATCATTCTTTTTTTTAAATTTTCGTCCAGAGACAATAGGAAAGCAATTCATGTCAAAAAATCGGAAAAAATTTTCGAAAATTTTTCACTTTTTTGTTTGGTTCCTCAAAGTTCTCCAAATCGGCTGATTTTTTGTACCAGGGGGTTTTTCAACATGGGGAACACGAATTCGAAGGAATTTTTTGATTCTGACCACGGGAAAAGGTCAAATCGGTCAATTTTCAATTTTCACGTTGACCGATTCGATCCTTTCCCGTGGTCAAAATCAAAAAATTCCTTCGGATTTATGTTCCACATGTTGAAAAATCCCTTAATACAAAAATCAGCCGATTTGGAGAGCTTTTTGAAAATTCGATTTTTTGAGAGACCAAGCAAAAAAGTGGAAAATTTTCGAAATTTTTTCCAATTTTTTGACAAGAATCGCTTTTCTATTGTCTGTGGATAAAAATAAAAAAAGAGTTATCGAAAACGGATTTATTTGAAACAAGTTATGATCATTTTTTAGTATAAAAAAATTTGGTCCACCCTGTAAACTAATTAAGCTTATTTTATTTTTCATCGACACCAGCAGCTGTTTTTACTAAGCGTACGGGTATTAATGTAGAAGTTGATCAAAAATCTTTGACATTTGGAGAAAAAATATTTGTGCCATGATCGTTAAAAGCGAAAATTCGGAGGAAAAATAGGTAAAATCGATTGAAAAGGGTCACTCCGAACTCGAAACCCTTCGACTCGAATTTTAGAGCACTACCACTGAGCTAAGTTCACGATAAAAATCATATTTTTAATTTTGTTTATAATGGGGTACTTCATCTCTATGGCTACACAGCTTCGAAATTTTAGGGAGAGCGCCGGAAAAATATAATCATGAAAATGTGAAAAATTTATAATTCTGCATGTTTCGATGGCGTCTTGGTTTTCTTCTTTTCCTCTGACTCGGGAACTTCTTTTATTAACCCTTTCTTTTTGTATTGCTCGATCAAAGCCTCTATATCCTCATCGGTAACATCATAAATTTTATTTCCAAATTCGTCCATTCGGAAAACCTTTTCTTCACCTTTTTCACGCCCTTCTTTGATGACCTCTTTGAAGTTCTCCATCACCTCATCCATATTAAAAAGATCACTAGGCACTTCTTGAATCACATTACCATCTCGGTCGTATTGCACCGTTGAGTCAGCATACATAAAAATCGGACCCCCGTATTCGTGCTTTGGCTGGGTGACGTTGATTTTCCACTCACGAATAGCCCACCACATATCTTCGGGTGTCATAAACACAAATGGATAGCCAAGCGGTATGGCAATACGGCCTTCAGTCGTCAAATGCCATAGACGGCCAACGCCCAATGCAGCACGGGCTTGTGTTGCAATTCCACAATGGTTAATGCCCTTTTTCAATTTCATACAACCTTTCCGATCGGGCATCTCGCGTACATTTTGAATGTCTTTCTGACTGTGTTCATAAAAGGAAATACCCCAGTTTTGAGGTTGTCTAAAATTTCAACAAAATCATAAATATAAAAAACCGATTTCTGTGTCTGTCCGTCCGTACAGAGTGTGTCAAAAGTCATCTACCATCGGGTTTTTTGAGGATATCTCGGCCATTTTAAAAGCTTTTTCGATAATTTAAAAAAAAAAATACTCCAAAATTTGAGCTCTATCAGAATCCTAGAAAGAATCTTTTTTTGAGAGTATACCCTGGGGTACCCCTATAGAGGTACCTTCCAGTGGTCAAAATCGAAAAACTCTTTCAGATTCGAGTTTTTCATGCCGAATCCCCCCAAAAAAGTTAATCCGATCAGGGAATCGAACCCTCGGCCTTTTAAAGTCAAAGTCAAGTACACTACCACTGAACTATGAAGGATAAAATTTTCTTTTTTACAATTCAATTAAATTTTTTGAAGCCAACTTTTTAAAAAAATTTTTTGTTGAAAGTTGTTCAGCATAGCTAAGAATAATAGAATATCCTGGAATTTTGAAGAAGTATTCCCGTATTAAAGGAATTTTTCATGGTTTTATAGTGAACTTTTTTATAAGAGAGTCTTACTTTGGATCACAAATAACCCAAAATTCTTCGCCAGTTTGATCATCTTTTCCAGTCCAAATAACAAGAACGTTTCGAGTCAATTTTTTTGGTAAATGGCTACATTCCGGCTCGTAATAAATACCTGGAATTTGAAATTTTATTTTCGACTCCCTTTATAAATCATCTTTTGGTACTACAGTCAAATCTCCGTTTTATGACATCCGGTCCTTAATTGTACCCATCTTTCTTACCTCCTGTATAATTTTGATAACTTGCATGACTGGCATCAATCGACGCTACAAGATCAATGTTTGCGATCATTTTCGCCATTAAATCTTCATTTCCTTCTGGGAGTTGGAAAATGCCAATTGGTTTGAGATATTCGAACCCTTGGGATTTTTCCATATCCAAAAACCGACCGAATTTCTTATCAAATACTGGATTAATGAAAACCGAGCTAACCAGTTTTTTAGCTATTAATAAAATTAAGAGCAACGGTAAAAATTTCATTTTGAGACAGTCTACAATTCACAAATTACAAGCCAAAACTTATTTAAAAAAATATTTAAAATCTCTCATATACAGGGTGTCCCAATATTTGCTATGGCCCAAAATTTAGAATCCGAAATTTAGAAACCCAAAATTTAGAAACCCAAAATTTAGAATTACCCCTAATAGGATCATTTATGAGAAAATAAAATTTTTCGATTTTAGACACCACGTTCAATCAGGGGTATAAGAGTCGAAGTAGCTCCAAATATTCAACAGACGCAAATGTCTGACAAATGGCACAGAATAAATAAAGTTTTGTATTTTATAACAGAAGTGTCTGTTTTTTGAAGCCAGACAGGCAGACAGTCAAAATCGTAACAATGAGAAAAAAATGTTATGGCTTGATAAAAAATGACTGGCACTAGTGGTGGCGTCCGTCTAATTATTGATTGAAAATAGGGAAAAAATTTTTAATTTTTCTTGGCACATCAAAATTTTTTTTAAATGACGGTAATTTGGGGTCATCCAGATATTATGTAATCGTGTTGGGGGGGGGGAGAGAGGTCGGCCCTCCTCATAAAAATTGATTACGTTAGTGCATTTTTGATTATTACATCGGGGAGCGGGTAAACCACCAAAAAGTTGATTACGTAATATCTGAATGACCCCTTTCAATGGAGTTTTGCTTCATTTACAAAGTTGAACATTTTTCTGACTATGTTGCGAAGTATTTGATCCAGATGAATTTACAAATTTCAAAATTAAAATCTCATTCATTTCCCACCTATCCTTAAAGGACCAGTCCAGTAAGTTACAATCATATGAAAAATGATATATTCGGAAAGATCATGAAAAATAGAGCATTTTTTATTTTTACGGCATATTCTGAATCGTTGTAGTTTTCGAGATAATTGCATTTGAAATTTTGAATGTGTTACAAGCTCTTCGTTGTAATACACAAACTTTTTTGAATTTTTTCGGAAAAATCGATTTTTGCATCAATTTTTTAAATTTTCATAAAATGAATATTGTAGCAATTTGTATAGCTAAATAGGCGAACAAGATGACACCAAAATTATCCAATTTGAATATTGTTTTGGGCTATTGAAACGAAAGCATGAATCAGAATTTTCGTTTCAATAACCCAAAACAATGTTCAAATTGGATAATTTTGGTGTCATTTTGCTCGTCTCATTTAGAATGATTGAAAGGGTATTCAACTTTTTTTGTTCCGTATTTTCTTCAAGTGTCTAAAAAAGTTTTTCTAGAACATCTCATTCATTTCAAATCATTCATTTGGCTTGCATCAACCACCAAAATATCTACACAAAAATTTGCAACAACAGGATGTTATTGTTTGTTTAGATTACGTATTACAAATGTCAATTTTCCAAAAATGCCTCTTTTAGACATATAAAAATAAAATATTTTTCTAATCTTTGTCTATTAAACCTAAAAATTCAAATATTTTTATGTTAGAATCGTCTAAAAATGGGTTGTGATGTAGACAGAAAAACAGATCAAACAGCTAATCAAAACATTTTCCGATTGGGTATAAATGGATCAGATTTGCCTCAAGTCGACATCATTCGCTTACCAACTTGTCTAAATCTTGAGTTCTTCTCTACAAAATTATGGCTAAGGTAAGAGATAGTTTTTTTTCAATTTTTATAATAGAAATTTTTAGCTTCTTTTCGTTATTTTCTTGGCTACTTTGACCGTGTTGAGTCACTGTCAATACTTGGGTAGCTCCCTCTATGGACCTGGTCTTGGTTCTGCAGGGCTTTATGGTGGCTTGAGCCCCTATGGAATTAGTCCTTACGGTTCTGCTGGACTCTATGGAGGTCTAGGAGGTATCAGCCCCTATGGAGGATTCGGTGGCATTAGTCCTTATGGTGGTCTAGGCTCCGCTGGTTTCTATGGAGGTCTGGGCACCAACCCCTATTCTTATGGCTCTTACCCATATGGAAGCTCTCTCTATGGAGGTCTCGGTTTCAATCCCTATAACAGGGGTATCTATGGTCCATCCTCTCTCTATGGTGGTTCTCTCTACGGACCTTATGGAGGACTTGGTGGAGGCTATAGTCCTATCGGTATTGGTGCCGGAATTGGAGTTGGAAAGAAATAAATTTGATTTTTTAAATTTTAATAATTGTCATTTTTTCAATTTAATATAATAAAGTTAATTCAACAAAAAAATTTGGAGATACTTCGGCTCTTATACCTCATTGAACGTGATGTCTAAAATCGAAAAATTTAATCGAAATTCTCCTAATCGACGAGAGGGGTTGGATAATCGAGGGTTGCCTGTATATAATATCGAATGTAGATTGATATGGTTTTTATTGTTAAAAGGGGGTTCAGTTTGCGACCACCTCTCAAAAAATTTTTTGTTGAAAAGTACTATTTTAGGGTAATTTTGCTATGAAAAATCGATTGCGCGCATTCCCGAAACGTGAAAATGCTTTCTTGACTCTGATTCAGGGAAAATATAGATTTTTTCTATCAAAAAAAGCACTAGTACTTGGTTTGAAAAGACGTTTATCCATCAACAAGCCTCTATGGTGCAGTGACAAAGCAGCGGCTTAGTGGTCACAAGGTCGCGGGTTCGAATCCCGCTTGGAGCCTTTTTTTGCACAAAGTAAAATTTTTCGATTTTTACTTTGCAAAAAATTTGCTCCAAACGGAGATTTGAACCCGCGACCTTGTAAGCCGCTGCTTTGTCACTGAACGATAGAGGCTTGTTGGTGGAGAAACGTCTTTTCAAACCAAGTACTAGTGCTTTTTTTGGTCAAAAAATCTATATTTTCTCTGAATCTGGGTCAAGGAAGCATTTTCACACTTCGGGAATACGCGCAATCGATTTTTCATAGCAAAATTACCCTAAAATGGTACTTTTCAACAAAAAATTTTCGAGAGGTGGTTGCAAACTGGACCCCCCTTTTAGATTGAATCTTTCAAAAAATCAAAAATGATATGGTTGATTTAGCTGAGTTTTGAAGATGAGTTGGAAATCTATCCATGTACAGTTCTTCTACATGGATAGATTATGCGCCACTAATTTCATCAACTACATTTTCTTCTTTAATTTCTTCATCGTTTAATAAAGTTTTCACAGAAGGTGCATACATTTTCGGCACAAATTCCATACTATCTTCACTAATAGACTTTTCTACATCCTTCAAACTATGTGATCCAGAAAGTACCAACATAGTATCGAAACCATGTCGATTTCCGAAAGGGATATCCGAGAAACAACTATCTCCTGTCATAAGAGTTCTCTTTGGGTTTATATTAAATTTTTCCGAAATATAGTTAAAAACAGGAGAATTCGGCTTGCCGATTGAAAACGGTTCTCTTCCAGAAACGGTGCGAATCGCGGATGAAATCCAACCTAAATAGATAGTGAGGATTACAAAAAGTATCAGAGTGGGTTGGGAGGCACTTGAAGAAGGTTTGAGACTCCAGAAAAATTTAGAGAACACACAAAAAGTTCGTGAACCCTTGCTCACTAGCTTCATTAATCAGATTTATTGAAAATCAGGCAAATTTTCTGTTTCCTGCATCAAGGTTACACACTGAAATATTACCAATTCCCGTTCCCGGGAATTTAAGAAAGTTGCGGGGATATTCTCGTTGCCTGAATATCAATACAAAGTTGTTCATTGAAAATAAAATTATAAAAAATCTATTTTTCTATCGATTTTTTAAATTTTCATAAAATGAACATTGTATCAATTTTTTATAACTCTACGAGGCAAATAAAATGATACCCAAACTATACAATTTGAAAATTGTTTTGGGTTATTTTGGGTTACAAAAGCCCTGATTCATATTTTCGTTTCAATAACCCAAAACAATTTTCAAATTTGATCAGTTTGGTGTCATTTTATTCGTCTTGGCGAGTTATAAAAAATTGATACAATGCTCATTTTATAAAAATTATAGAAAATTTGATTTTTTATCATTTTCGTTTTAATAAACAACTTTTTATTGATATTCAGGCAACGGGAATATTCCTGAAACTTTCCCAAATTCCCGGAAATTTGTGCAACCATGCCCTGCATTCAATTTTTGAAAAAATAAACCCTATTATTTCATAGACTGATTAAGAGTTACCCCGAAACTTTTTAATGAGTATCAGAAATTTTTTTGTGTCCCAAACTTTCAACCCTTCCCTAATAGGATACCTGTACAAGGGAGAATAACATCAGGAACAGGACCGGGAACAATAATATCTCCTTCAGTGACAATAAAATCTACATTCGGATCTTTTAAGTAATTAACAGCTCTCATGAGTTTGATGTAGTTGAAATGAATATCATAGCTCACCACTACGGCCGATACTTTTCGGCTCACGTCTATGTTGGTGAGGAAATTCCCCTAAATTAGTATACATTGTATAGGTATATATATAGTAGTGACCAAAAGTATCATAGGTCGGCAAGGAGAGGGAGTCCTGACCCACTCATTCATGGACCCCAAATTGAAGGAAACCACCTCATGGACCCTGCATAACATATGAGGTGGTAAAAATTGGGTGTCAAAAGACTACCTCAAGCTAAAAAAAAGGTCCTTTTATTAAAATCTTAGCCGAATTTAATGAGGTGGTGGGGGACCACCTCATCGGAAGTCCCCTCTCCCCCCTACCTTGCCGACCTATGAAAAGTATTGCCCCAAAGGTCTACTTTGCGGGAAAACGAATTTTGTTCTACTATTATCAAAAGAGATCGGACAAAAACTGGTTTTTATTTTTTTATTGCGTATTCTATTGGAAAAAATCGCTTCAGATTTCGAAATTTCCACTTTTTTCAACCTTATTGTCATATATCCACAGCCAAGGGGTGAGATTAAAAAAATTTTTTCGACTAAAAATCGTCTTCAAACTCATATATGGCTATCCGAATACGTATGTTTCATTTTAAAGGGGAAGTGTAAAGTAGGATCGAGTAGAAATTTTTTTTGAATTTCTTTAACAAGTGACCCTTTAGGGGTAATTTTATGCGAAAAATCGATCGCGCGCATCGAAAAATTCTGAAAATTTTTCCGGGTTCAAAAAATGGAAAAAATTGCGTCAAAAGTAGGGGTTATAAGTTTTAACCCCAACACCCCGGAAAAAATTTTCAGAATTTTTCGATGCGTGCAATCGATTCCTCGCATAAAATTACCCCTAAAAATGATTTTGTTGGGGTTACTTATAACCCTAATTTTGACGCAATTTTTTTATCATTTTTTGATCCCCGGAAAAAATTTTCAGAATTTTTCGATGCGCGCAATCGATTTTTCGCATAAAATTACCCCTAAAGGGTCACTTGTTAAAAAAATTCCCTACTCGACCCTACTTTACACCCCCCCCCCTTTAAAAATCTTCAAACTGCAGATTTTGAAAATCGTGGATACGGCCCTGGGTTTAGGTATAATAACTATTACCTTCGTATAATCTTCCACATGATCTGCTCCAACCCCAAATACCTCAATTCCAGCATCTTCCATGGTTTTCTTCAAGCTTGGTGTCCCGATTAAATATATAGGCAGCTCATTTTTCCTCCTTTTTAAAAGCTCATGTGCTGCCACTATTCCAGAACTAACAATATTTTCTCTTTTTAACCTATTAAAACCCAATTTTTGCACCTTTTCCACGTATTCATCGATAGTTCGAGTAGAGTTATTGCTCAGAATAATGACTTGTTTCCCAATTTCAATTAGACTATTGAGCAGCTCTGGAGCACCCGAAATGGCTTTATTAAATAACCATAAAACTCCATCAGCGTCGAAAATAAAAGTGTCATAAGAAGAAAGAATTTTAGATCGAACTGCAAGAGGAATTTTGGTCATTGTTAGATAAGAGAAGTGGAGAAATGGAAAAAATTTTGGGGGAAATTTACAATCGACTAGATTGAAATCATTCTAAATGGGATTATCACACTTTTCCTAGGTCATAAAAATAGTAAGAGCACAAACTATAAAAACCAAGAGATCAACGTGCACATAGATTGTCTGGAGATTGTTAAGAAATCGAAGTACCAACCTAGAAAATATTTTTTTTTATAAAACGCAAAAACTACGTCACCAGTTGGGGATCGAACCTTGGTCATCTACAGCCATAGTCTGCCGTGCTAACCACTGCACCACACGGCAATCTTGATGCAAGCTTTCTAATTTAACCTATAAACTACGAATTTTTTCAGTCAAATAACTAATTTGTCTAAAATTGGCCTATAAAATAAGTACTACATGTGGAATTACGAATCCATAAAGCTTTTGGTACACTATGAAGTTGGGCACCTTGAAATTGATCGGCGCATAAAATTATTGATTGAAGCCAAGCATGCTGGAAGAACGTGGTTAAACAGTTTCATGTGGATCACAGAACCCCTAGCAAGGTACTAGAGCTTTCAGCAACGAGCTTTTGGCAACGCCACTTTTTTAGACCGACGAGCTTTGGCAACGCCACTTCTTTTAAACTTTTGGCGTTGCCAAATGCTCGTTGCCAAAAACTCTAGCACCCTAGCACGAATCTATAGGCGCTGGGTTGCGGAAAATACGGTGGAAAAGCGTTCGCGAAGTGGCAGGCCTCGAAAAATTACAATTCATTAAGAAATAAACCTCGTTCGATATGTGAAGGTGGATTCTAGGCATTCGGGCGATGGACCTAAAGAAGAAGGCTAGCGAAGATATGGGCTTAGAAATAAATGAAACGACCGCCAAGCAAATTCTAAATGTGCTTGGCAGTCGTTTCACTTATCGCGAAATTGTTCAGAAGGTGTCCCTTTAAGAAGCCGCTAATATCCAACAAGAACCGGAAGCTCCATCTGACATATGCGAAGAAGTACAGGGTGATCAATAATTTACTCACGTATTTAAAAAGCTCGTCAAAAATCGAGTTTAAGTCCATTTCAGTCGCTCGATAGTTGCCGTCACCGAATTTTTTTAGGAAAAAAATTATTAAAAAATATTTTATTTTCAATTTTTCAGCCCAAAAATACTAAAAAATTACGATTTTTTGAAATTTTCCTTATTTTCAAAATTTTGCCAAAAATCGAGTATAGGACGGATTTCTTCGAGCGACGGCAAACTTGAAAGATGGGAATCTGAGAGATTTTTTACAAAAGAAATTATTGAAAAAGCTTCTAAAGTCACGAAGATATATTTTTTGAAAATTATGCTTTTCTTCGATGTTTTCCTTATTTCCAAAAAAGTGCAAAAATTGAAAAAAAGCATAATTTTCAAAAAATATATCTTCGTGACTTTAAAAGCTTTTTCGTTAATTTCTTTTGTAAAAAATTCCTCTGAATCAGGCCTTCGATTTTTCCTGATTTTTGGATCAAAAAACTGAAAAATGAAAATTTTTATCAGCAAAATTTTTTTAATCATTTCAAAAAAACTTTCTTTTCAAAAATTTTGTTAAAAATTAACTTAATCGAGTCTCTGGTAGAATTGTTAACTGAAGAAGCTTTTATGCAATTGGCTATAGAAAATAAATGGATTAAGAGACACTTTCTCGAGAGTTCGAACATTGCCTTAAACGGTTCGAGGGCGCTCCAAGTTGAATTTATTTAGGGAGATTAAGTCATGGGAAAGTTTTTAAAAGTCATTTCGAGTCAAAACGCGGGTACCAAAAAATTCAAAACCATGTCCGAAGCTCAATACCATCGATTTTACGTGTATTTTTTGAATTTTCTAACATCTCTAAAACACCCAAGATAATTTGTTTTGGCCAAAATTTCTTTCTGGCAAATGTATTCCAATATGGAGAACATTTCTAGCGTGATTTCGAAAAAATCCGAGAAACTTCGATTTTTGAGCCACTTTTACACGTGGTCGTAGAAATCAGATCGAAAAAATTTTTTTTCTCGGATTTTTTCGAAATCACGCTAGAAATGTTCTCCATATTGGAATACATTTGCCAGAAAGAAATTTTG
>OZJO01014562.1:0-20860 GCA_900406225.1 Acrobeloides nanus | reverse complement strand
GAACGGAACCGATCGGTTCCTTTCGCCCCCCCCCAAATTGAGGGGGGGGGGGGCTAAAGGGCATAAGTTCCGAAGAAACTACCTTTTATTTTCCCAACCATCCATTCGCATAATCAACGATTTCAATAAAGCTGGAACAAAATTACCCACATGAAAAGACTTTTCTGTTTCAAGTTTTTTCTTTAGCATCTAAAAATGTCACTTAGGCTATATAAAATATGTAAAAATATTTACTAAATAAGTTGGAATCACACAAGATATTGTGGCAGTTCGATTTTGAATTCCCTTCGTAGAAACATGGAAAGGTCTCAATATATTTGTTAGCTCTTCAATAACTATCCATTCCGGCGAGCTTAAACGAGGCAAAGTGGGATTACTTAAAGCCAAAATATTTAAGACATCTTTCTGTTCCAAAATTCGAGATAACATCATAAAAGTAGAGTCCCAACGGACGATAACATCCTTAAAAACACATACACAATAAAAATTTAAAAAATACATATATAATCAGGGTGTCCAAATGTTCTTATTTCTAATTTTTTCCGTTATAAGCCAAAAATCGAAATAATTGGATTTTACATTTTTAAAGTATTTTTTCAAGCCTGACTTCATAAATCAAATCTTGAGACAGATAGAATCGGGAGTCGTATGAGTAAAAAAAATAGATTGCATGCAAAGTTTGCGAGAAAAAGGGTGTCCTTATTGCGTCCTTATTTTTAAAATTTGGACACCCTGTATATAATAAATAAACTACCTTAATTAAACTATGTTCAGGCAAGCCTTCAACTTTTTGTGCATCCTTCAGTTGATCTGATAGAATAGACGATTTGTGCACTTTTCTTACAATTTCTTTAGATTTTGCAATAACTGCATCCAGTAAATCCTCCTCTTTTAGTGCATCATGAATGACCTATAAAAACCCAACATTAATTAAAAAATAAATAAATGTACTAGTTGAAGCAGATGGGCAAAACAATCTTCGGAATCAACAAGTAAAATATGCGTGCAAGCTCGCATTGTAGAAGCTGCATCCCGGAGAATTAGATGGATTTTCTTGTGATCAATTTCATATTCACGTAGAACTTTATCAATAAGATCGGACAAATTTGCAGCGGTGTGGCGACCCTCAATTGGTTTAGCAGCCAATACGAGAAAACTAGAAACTCAAGATTGAAAATACGGTAAAACAAATTGATTAGTATTTTTTAGTACTAAAAATACTTTTTTTGTACTAAAAACATTTGTATATTATATACTAAACAGTTGAGCAGATGGCAGCTGGTGACATTGCCAGTTGGTGACATAAAATCTCTACCAAGGCTTAGTCCTAGGCTTAGGCCTAGATTTAGGCCTAAGCCTAAGCTTAGGCTTAAACCTAGGACTAAGCCTTGGTAGAGATTTTATGTCACCAACTGGCATCTGCTCAACTGTTTAGTATATAATATAAAAATGTTTTTAGTACAAAAAAAATATTTGCGAAACAAATTACCTTGGCTTAAAATTCGAATCGAGAAAGTGAGCAGTCAGGCTTAATAACGAATGTTCATTACATTTTGAAGTCCAGGCATCACAGGTAAACGACAGAAAATTCACATTCTTCAACATATCTTTAACTTTGTTCTTCATACGATTGTAAAGCTGGGGTAGCAAAGAAGTGGTGAAATAGCTACGAGACTTCAGTTTATATTTGGGTGCAATAAAATTCAAAACTCTTTGGAAGCCTTCGTTTTCAACTATCGAAAGAGGTCTTATATCAGTAGCTATCATCTCCATAATCAAACGATCCAGTTGCTTAGCTTTTGGTCCATCCGGATTCCAGTCAGCTATAAAAAAACGATCGTAAGATCTCAATAAAATACAACAAAACATACTATTTAATTGTTTCAAAGTTGGCTGAATTAAGTTTGCATTAGAATCGACATCTAATTTTGGCCGTTTAGGAGCAACCACAAAGAATTCTTGAGCACGTTCCTGATCTTCTTCTAAGCTCATTTCATTTTCATGTTTGCGCTTTCTCTTTCCTTCTTCAAACTTCTTAAATTCTGCTATATGAGCTTCATCTTTAGCTCTTTCCAAATGTTTTACGAGTTGCGAAGTATTATGTCCGTCTGTTGTGAATTCTTTCCCACATAGTTTGCACTTTCTTGTACCACTCGGAAGCTTAGTGAAATGATTCCATACCAAGGACGAATTTTTAGACATATATCTAAAAGATTCATAAAAAATTGCAAGATTAAAAAACGAATAAAAAATTTTCAGTCAAAAAAGTTTGAAATTGTATAAAAATTTCAATCACTTGAAAATTTATAAACTAAGAGATTTACATGACATTAAACAAGTGAAACGATAAAACATATTTTAGGGGCCGCGCTAACCAACGCTAACTGATGGAAATCGTTGGAAATCAGGAAGTGTAAAAAATTTTCTACGTGAAATATTTCAACAAAAATATTTCAGCATATCCGATCATTGTGATGCATTTCCAACGATTAGCGTTAGACTTCATGATACTATTATATAGCAGACCGAAATTCGCGTAAAAATGCGTCGGAAGTGCCAACACTAATTGTCGGAAATGCGTTGCAATCATATGAAATTTATGGGATATTTTTGTGAGAATTTGATTCATATGAAGATAAAATTATCGAAAATTTTTTAGAAAACATTCAAAAAATGATGAAAAATTGCACATTATTTTTTGCAGTTCCGGTCCAATTTTAACGGAACCGGAACGGAACAGGGAACAGCCAAAATGACCGGAACTTAACGGAACCGGAACGGGAACACAGCCCTGCTAAGGACTCATAAAAGTTTTAAGGACTCATAAAAACATAACAGGACTCATAAAAGCATGAAAGGACTCATAAAAATTTTTAAGGACTCATAAAATATTTAAGGACTCATAAACGTCATAAGGACTCACAAAAGCAATAAGGACTCACAAAGTAGAATAGAGCCAAATATTTTATAGTCTTAATATTAAAATAGCTCCATATACTAACCACTATGTTGCTACTTTTTAGAAATATTTGTTTTTAAGCTGAAAGTGCTCAGAAAATTACAATTTTGGTAGAAAAAATAGGAAACTTTGGTCACTTTTGGTGAAAATCATAATGGAGGACCATTATGATTTTTGAAAAAATTTTCAACAAATCTGGGTAAAATAGGGGGACCATTAGGAAAAAATTTTAATTTATCCAGAAATGGGGGAACCCCCCCGGGTTCCCCCCCCCCCTAGCTACGCCACTGCTGGGGCATAGCGCCGGGCGCAACTCATTATTATCTCCGAACCTCGGCGCAAAGCGCCGAGGTACAACCCTCCTTTTTCGGTCGGCACAACCGTACAACCCTGTGATAATTTATTACCACCTTTGGTCATGTATGCTTTGAACAGTCAAGAAAGTGTGTCTCTTAAAAAACCGTGATTTTCACTATTTTTGGGCTAAAAATCGAAAATATGTTGTACGTAATTTTTCCCCAAGAAATAACCCCATACACCTAATATACAATTAGTAGCCCACGTCACCAGCTTTGCAACGACACCAGGAACCCTCAAAAATTTTTTTTAATTTTGATCTTTTTTTGAAAAATCACATTGGGACACCATTAGGATTTTTAAAAACTATTATAAAAATTTGGGCAAAAACATAAGGTGTGACCCTATGTTTTTTCCCGTCCTTCGGTCGGTTTGGGGGAAATTTCCCCCTTCCCTATAATTACGACGCTGGAATCGAGTTCGAATCAATTTATCGAAATAAATTTTACATTGATTTTCGTTTCGATGCACCGGCCCATTCCCTGAATTAGGGTAAGTCACACGTTTTCACCCTTCGGAAATGCGCGCAATTGATTTATTAATAAAATTATATATGGAAAAGTGTTTTTCATTTGAAGCGAAATAAAATCGAAATGTCCCTATTTTCGCTTCAATAAACCCGCCCCTATATAAATCATGATCAGGGAAGCAATTTCACGTCTCGAAAATGTGCGCAATCGATTTTTCGCATAGGAAACCCCCAGAGTGTTACTTCATAATCATTTGAAATCGGATTTTTGCAATTTTGTTACATTTTTTGAAAATATTTTTGAAAAAATCGAAAAAATTACTTTTGCCCAAAATTTTGAAAAATTTAGAACAAAGGGGGTCAAGGTAAATTTTTGAAAATTTTTATATCTCAAAAATTTTGATCTTGATTTTATTCTTGGATCTCGAATCAAAAAATCTCTATCTCGTCTACACTATTAATCAATACCATTGCCCCGAACCCTGAAATAAATTATAAAACTTACGTTAATGTTTAGTCCGTTCTTTTTTTGTATTTCTGAACAATCTTATAATGTAGTGGATGTTGTTTTGTTAATTTTCCAGGTGAGAAGTAACTAAATTTTTTTAAAACATTGGAAATAAATTTCAAAAACTGTGATATCGATTACTAATATCAAAAAATCAATTTGTTTTAATATGAAATCGCACACACTCGATCATGAATGTTAGCGTCCTCGATGAATTTTATCGAGTGAATTTTATCAGCAGATGTAAGGGTGTTCCAAATTTTCGTAACGTTAAAATTTGCTTACAATATTTTTCGAATAAAGCCGTTTTTATAATTTTTGATATTTTAAACCAGAGATCGGGAAAAAAACGAATTTGTTAAAAAATTTTTAAATAGTCTGAGTATTGAAACGAAAACATGAATTTAAATTCCTTCAAGAATTTTTGTAAAATTCCATTACAATCAATTGAGCGAACCGAAAAACGGTGGTTCCCCAATTTTCGTGGAAAACCTTTTCTTCGTTTTCGAGAAAACTTAGTTCAAAAATTGCTCAAACTGGGTCAATTTATGCAAATTTCGGACATTTGTAGCAAATTTTGAGTTAAATTTTCTCGAAAAAGGAATTTCTATTTTTCACGAAAATTGGGGAACTAACGTTTTTTGACTAGCTCTATCGATTGGAGGTATAATTTTTCAAAAATGCCAGCAGGAATTCAGATAGGTTTTCGTTCAATATTCAGACCATTTAAAAATATTTTTTCAATAAATTCGTTTTGTTTTACTTACGAAAATATGTGTATTTAGTCTCTCACTGGATAAATGAGTTTTTTAAATTAAAAAATCAGCCGATTTGGAGAAGTTTTTGAACATTCGATTTTTTTATCCCTTGGGGGACCAAGGTGAGAAAATCGAATTTTCAAAAAAAAATTTCTTTTTTGAGTTTTTTACGTTTTTCCTTTTCTCTCCGGTCTCAGAGTGAACTTTAAAAAATTATCAAAAATAGTTTTATTTTTTAAAAAGCTATGAGCAAATTTTAGCGTTCAAATTTTGGAACACCATGTATTTTCACATAGATGATTGAAAATTAACATACGAAAATTTTAAAATATTTATCAAAATCAACCGCCCCATTCTCTGAATCAGGGTAAGTCACGCATTTTCACTCTTATATATACATTCCCGAAGAAAAAAATATATAATATGAAATTACACACACTCGATCATGAATGTTAGTGTCCTCGATAAATTTTATCGAGTGAATTTTATCAGCAGATGTACAGGGTGTCCCAAAATTTCGTAGCGCTAAAATTAACTCATAATATTTCGAATAAAATCGTTTTTGATAATTTTATATATATTTTAAACCAGAGAAATAGAATTTATTAAAAAATAACAATGTGAAATTGTTGTGTTAAATTTTAATCTTATTATTACAATACGGTTGATTCTTTTTGATTTCAATTTTTAAGAAAATGCTACGAATCAACCCGTTAAATCTCTCCAAATAGTAGCGGTAGCAAAAATCTCTTCTTAAAATTATAGCCAAATCCTGGTCACCAGAAATGTTATGACCCTGTGAGTTCGAAACAAGTTTTATTCACAACGCTTGAAATAAACAGGACAATAAATAGTTACAATAAATATAGCAGTGATACACACCTGAAACAGGTAAATATAGAACTATACAATAAAATACAATAGCAAAACACAAATAGAATAGAAACGCAACAAGAAATAGATTTAAAGTTTCGTTGTTCAGTTTATATTAGCAACTTCAAGCGTTTAAACAAGTTCAGGGTTTTTGCTTTGTTACGCAGAACGGTTCAAAGTGCTTTCTTGTGGCGTAATTTCATACACCATAACAATATAATTTTTTCATAGTGTTTTTTCCGAGTGTAGTGGTCCTTTAAACAATATAGATATTTTTTGTTGCTAAAAAATTTGCCAGATAATTCAAAATCTAATAAATGATGATAGGAGCTTCATAAGCAAAATTTTTATCAGCAAAGCTTGAGTGATACAATACTTAAAAATCAATTTTTGGTACACTCTCTATTTTTTTCTTCAAAATGTTAGTTGGTGAACATTATTCTTTTGAAGGAGTCTACGAAAATGAACTTGGTCGTGGCGCATTTGGAGTAGTATATAAGGGGAAAGATACGCGAGTAAGCATTCTTAAGTTTATATTCTTCTTTTAAATTTTACTTATTAGAATCCGGACAATATTGTCGCTGTAAAAGAATTAAATAAAGCAAATTTAAACATGTCAAATGTAGAAAGAGAAAATGACATTATAGCGGTAAGATTTTTAATGTGTGAACCATAAAAATCGGATTTTTGAGATTTTACATTATATTGTTGAAAAACTGTATTTTTCTCGGGTAAATTGTGTTTTTTTCATCTAATTCTTTTTTTACTTAGAAATTTCGATTTTCTATGTTTAAAAAAAGCAAAAAGAAGTAGGTCAAAAGACATCATTTTAGGGGACGTTTGAAATTACGTTTCCAAAATGGGGGAGGGGGTATTAAAAGTTACGGCGGAGAGGGTGGGAGTCTGCCTAAAAGTTATGTAACTTTACATAAAGAATGTTTTCTTAAATTACCTGAATTTTTGACAAAATTTTCACACTTTTAATTAAAATTTTGTGACAATTTTTGTGCTAATTTTTTCCTAAAAATTGTGAGTTTTTGGTAAATTTTTAATAAAATTTTTATAAAAAATATAAAATTTTATTACAAAATATATATAATTTGTTAAGTATGGGAGGGTGGTAAAGCAAAGACTTACATTACCAAATGAATAGCCAAAAAGTTGCGATTGGAAACAGGGGAAGGGGTGGGTCCAAAAATTTTTGGAAACGTAATTTCTGGACGGCCCCTTACCAGAGAAAATCAGGGGTACTATTGAAAAAACAGCATTTTAATTTTACAAAGTTAAAAATTAATCTTTCTAATCATTTGTTCCAAATTTTTAAAGGATCATTTACTTTTGGGAGTTGATGCCAGGGGCCGAAAATGGGTCCGTGACCCAGGACCCAAATGGGTCCTTGGGTCCCGGACTCAATGCGGGTTCTTGGGCCCGGGACCCACTTGAGTCTGTGTCCTGTGGGTCTTGGGTTTTTTTAGGGATCACTTCAGACCCGTAGCCATGGAGGGGACATGTGCCCCCAAACCTGGAAAAAATGAAAATTTTTTTAATAGTCTTACGTTTTTGCCGATCAAAAAATACATAAGGGACCTCTTATGTTTTTCAATTTTTCAAAAATATCAATTTTTACAAAATTTATTTATTTTTTAACGTTTTTTAATCAATGTTGTCTTTAAAAAATGATATTTTTCTACGAAATATTTATTTTGGGTGGTTCCAACATTTGAGAATTTTAGGGGCAATTAATTACACCCTTAACCTCCATCCCCTCTGGCTACGGTCCATTATTTAAAAAAATTTTTAATATTGAAATAATCAGTTTATAATCATAATCACAGCATATCAAACCAAATCAGAAATGATGTGAAATAAGCATAGATAGCATATATGGAGAAATGAAATTTTTCAGCAATCATAAAATCTCAAAAATCCGGTTTTCACTCAGATATTTACATTGAGTCAATTTTTAGCATCTCAAATCTATAAACCACGAAAATATAGTGACACATTATCATACCGAAAGTACTGATAGATGTATCTTTATTGTGATGGAATTCTGTAATTATAATGATTTGGAATCATATTATAACAAGCATGCACCGTTAAACATGAGTGACATGAATATAATCTTAAAACAATTAGCAAGTGGATTGCAAACATTATATTCGAATAGTATTATTCACCGTGATTTAAAACCATTGGTATCATCAGCATGGGGGAGGGGGTAGGGGTGGAGGGAGAAGGAGGGAGCATTCGATAAGGGGGTCCCCTAGACAAAGTTGCGATTTTTTTTTGGAACAACTCGCTCCGCGCGTCGAAATTGTTTGTAATGAAATCTTTGACCCAAGAGTGCCCGTTGTATCACCGATGACAAGCGTTTTGCTTAGGAGCCATAGAGCCATTTTAAGTCGAATTTCAATAATTTTGTTGCATATGATAGAGCCATATTGGTTCTACAGAAATACCGTTGAAAAATTTGATAAAAACAATTCCTATATTTTTTACACAGGTTTGAAAAAAGAGCCACTTTTTGCATATCAAGAAAAACGGCCACCATTCTATCAAAAATGATCATAAAATTGACAGGATTTGCTTATTTAGGCTGTACGCTAATTGAAAAATGCTTTTTTTGAAATTTCCAATAGTACCATTTTTATGTAAGGACAATTTTGGATAAATTTGTTAAAAATAAGAAATTTTGATGAAAAATCATAATGCGAGAACATTAGGATTTTTGAATTGTTTTTATAAAAGTTTGAACAAAATATAAGGAGGACCAAGGGGATTTTTTCGACTTTTTGGGATTTTAGAGGGGAGATGGTAATTAGTAATTACCCCTTACCCCCTGTCGGTCTCATATTTGTTTAAAATTTTTAATTTGTGCTCGGCTCCCTTTTCCCTTTTAAAATGCCTATTTTAGAACATACTTTTACACAATAATAATAATCTACAAGATCCATTGATAAATGATCTCACATTAAAAATTGCAGACTTCGGGCTATCTAGATTTATTTCTAATAACACACTTGCTACTACCTATGTTGGTACTCCTATTTATATGGCGCCAGAAATATATACAAAAGGAGCATATGATCACAAAGCAGATGTTTGGTCTGTGGGATTGATTGTGTATAGAGGACTATGTGGAAAGCTTCCAGAATTTTTAGTAAATTGTTTAGTTATTAAAATTTAATTTAAAATTTAAAGTTGAGATCGGTTTTCTTACTTCAACTTTGGAATGATTTAAATAACCGGAATGAAGAACCTAAAATTGAATTCCCATTTTGTGAAAGCTTGAAATTAAAACAGCTATTACGCCAATCATTAATACGCGATGTAGCTTCAAGGATGAACATGTTAAATTTATTTAGTTTAATTTTAACAGAAGAGGTAATTTAATTTTTGTATATTGGCTTATCAAAAATCAATCAAACCTTCATATAGTGACATCTCGATTTAATGACACCCCGTCCAATTCGACTTAACGACCCCACCCGGGGCCTATTGCACAAAAGTAAAAGGTGCACTCAAAAATTGCAAAGTTCACATTTTGCATTTTTGACTTTTACTTTGCAATTTTGATTTTCAAAATTGAAGCATCAAGCTCGACTCTTCACTTTTTTCGAACTTTGCACTTTTACTTTTGTGCAATAGGTCCCCTGACCTTTTGCATAATTATGTGAATTTCAGAGAAGCTATAAAAGGGCGAAAAAAGTTGATTTGTCTCGTTTTTGCCTGTCGCGACATATCGCGATAAATAAAAGATAAAAAATTCTTTTTTGTAATTAAATTTCTTTAAATTTTTGTTTATTAATCACTGATCACCATTTCTTAAAAGTTTTCCTAAAATTTTCTCTTTTAGTTTATGACTCATCTTTTGCGTCTCTTGAAAAATGTTGTATGTCTTCATTTAAGAAATAGCATTGTAAAAATTCTTGAAAATTGTGCAACTCCGCCTTAAGCTATGCTTTTGTATACTGTCGAACCTCCTGATTTTTAGCAATGTTTTGTATGATCTAGGCAAAAGCCGGCTAACCCTATAAAAGGCTGGCGATTTAGCCTAGAATTTTAGTGTAGAAATAAAGCTTTTACTAGCCTGTTTCTCACTCAACAGAGAATCCTAGATTCGCTGCGACATTGCCGATCAACCAAGAACCATAGGAAATTTCCGACAGTTAGCGTTGTTTAGCGCAAACCCTGACAATTTTTACTTCAGTTATAACGTATATAATGTATTTTTCTTTAAAAAACTCGATTTAACGACCCCCTCCCTGGGGCGTCACTATATGGAGATTTGACTGTAGCTGTTAAAGAATCAGACCACTCGGAAAAAAGTTATGAAAAAATATATATTCGTAAAGTTCATGAAAAATGAAGCATTTTTTTACGGCAATCTCTCAATCACTATGGTTTTTGATATACCGTATTTCCTCTAATACAACCCCCGGGGGTTGTATTTTTCGATTCATCTCTAGAGGGGGGGGGGGTTGTATTAGAAGGGGGTTCTATTAGAGGGGGGGGTTGTATTTTTCGATTAAATTTTGAAAAAATTTTTTGAGCATAATGGTCTTCACTTATGATTTTTTGANAATACAACCCCCGGGGGTTGTATTTTTCGATCCATCTCTAGAGGGGGGGTTGTATTAGAAGGGGGGTTCTATTAGAGGGGGTGGTTGTATTTTTCGATTAAATTTTGAAAAAATTTTTGAGCATAATGGTTTTCACTTATGATTTTTTGAAAATTTTTGTACAAATTTTAACAACTTTTTCAACAAAATTCTAAACATGTCAACAAAAAATTTTATTTTTTTAACAGTAGCAATTATGGATAACAAATAAAATAGAACAAAGGAAACAATAAAAACTAATCTGAGGCTAACGAAGTATCGCTGAGGTAACCATTCTCTTCGTCTTGTAACAAATCGACTTCATCGAAAAGATTCATAAGGCTATCCGTCTCTTTGGCCAAGCGAGCTTGCTGCAATAGAATTCTTCCTGATGGAATGGCTCCATTTGCCTTGAAGCAGTGTATTTCATCGTCTTCGGAGCCGTCAACTGCATTCGTTATTCCGCAGGCCTTAAAACGAGTTTATATAACCTCTTGAAAAATTAACTGACTTTGAATGATTTTGCAATACATTCGTTGGATAGGCCCTTCCACGCTTCAACAATCCAATTCAAGTAGATGTTCATCGAAGGTGCTTTAGTGTTTCCGTCTAGAGTTGTAGTTTTGTTCCCATGCATCATCCAGTCGTCATATTGCTGCTTAATCTTGGCCTTAAAGGGGGCATTCCAGCTAACATCGGGGGCCTATAAAAGCGCGGTCATAAAAAAGAAAAATAAAAAACCTACGGTACTACTAAATATTAACAACCGTAAGTGACGTGGGCATTTTTTCGAAGAAAATTCTCTTAAAATTTTCTGAAAATCACATATATTTTGATAGTAGTACCAAAAATGCCCACGTCACTTACGGTTGTTAATGTTTAGTAGTACCAAACCTACTTGAACAAATTTTGTACATCCTCCTGGAACAACTGCAGTGTCAAGCTTGATCTTTTTCAACACCTTCTTCGTTTCGTCACTTGAATGGCAACGGAATGAGTCCCACACCAAAAGTCGCTTGTTAAAGAGGCCTTGACCAAAAACTCGTTTCAAATAATCGGCGGTAAGTTCATCATCCATCCAAACTTTTCCGGCCCAAGCCAAGTGAAGTTTATTTTTAAACATCGATACTATACCAAAATTGGGGCGCTTTCTCGGAAGGAGCACAAAAGGCAAACATTTATATCCATCTGATCGAGCAGTCAACATCACAGTCACACGGAGCTTATCATGTCCTGTTGTAAGAACGGAAACCTTAAAAACACAAAATAATCATAATAATCATAGAATCTACATTCACAAATCAACTAACCTCTTTAGAACCCTTTTCAGCCACACATTTTCCGCTAGATGCATCCAAGTACACAGGAGTTTCGTCCGCGGCATAAATATAATGAAATTTGTTGATTTTTCTTAATTGGGAAAGGTACATGATGAAGTCGACAATCTTCTGTTCATAATCTGCCGGAGGCTTCTGGCAAACAGTGGTAGGCATGCGCAAAGAAAAGTTATGCCGGCTAAGAAATTTATCAAGCCATCCAGTGCTCGCCTTAAATCAATGCATTAAAACACTTTTTTAAAGAAAACAGAGCTTTATGNCCGGCTAAGAAATTTATCAAGCCATCCAGTGCTCGCCTTAAATCAATGCATTAAAACACTTTTTTAAAGAAAACAGAGCTTTATGTCACAAAACGTGTCACAAAATTTTTTAAGGGTAAGCCAAAGCTCAGTTTTCTCAAAAAGTTTGTTTTAATCACAACCTCCATAAAAGTTAAAAAATACCTTAAAAACTATTTCTTCATCATCTTCATTCGTCAAAGCCGATGCCATTTTTTGTGCTTGAATTTGGATCAAGCGTCGTGAAACTCGTAACTTCTTTTCTCTTTGACTTTTTACCCATTCAGCTAAGCGCTCATCAAATTCCTTGTCGCGCAAGTGTCGACCTCCTCCGGGTAACCTTCGCTTCAAGTTGGGCTTAAGCAAAGATTCCCTGAAAATGGGTTGTTAAAAAAGTAGCAAAATAAAAAACAAACATCAGTTACCTCATTTCCTTTTCTTTGTTCATCCAATCAGTAATGCACTTTTTATCGACTTCGAAATGACTGCTAGCTGCTCTTTTCGAATTGGCTTTAGCGTAGCTGATCGCTTCCAATTTTTCCTTTATGGTAAATGCTCGTCGTGTCTTTTCAGCTTCAACCATTTATATTTTTCTTAACATTTAAATTCATAATTTTAGTAGCAACCAAAAAATGAAATCAAAACAAGAAAGATGTTTAGGAATCGTTTAGAAATCGATTTTAAATCGTTTAGAAAGTTAGATTAGAAAATCGTTTATAAAAGGAAAATCGTTAGCGTTTTTCGTTTAAAATTCCGTAGCTCAAAAAGTTATAACTAATCCTCTAAAACACACGAACATTAAACGTTTTGATAAGAGGAAGCAATTTTGGGGGGAGGTTCTATTAGTAGNTGGGATGTATATTGGATTTGAAGATTACTGGAACAAACGCTTTATTAAAAAAAAGAATTTATAAAAAATTTATATATTATTATTTAGATCCAACTCTAAAAGATCGTTCTCAATTTCTTCCTCTAAATTCAGCTCCAAAAAGCCTTGTATTAACGCCTCTTCGTCAATCTCAAACTCTAGATCATCTTCGAGGTCCGCTTGATCATCTTTAGCATCCATAAATTTAGACTGTAGAACATCTTTGGCAATTTCATTTTTCCAAATAGCCGGGGATCGTATTCTTGACCTTTTTTGTGATGTATTCATTTCGTGCCCTGGAAAAAACTTTTTTCTCATATATAACATGTCGCAATCCTGCATCTTCAGCGTTTCTAAGGGCGTTATAATGAAGTATAGCTAACTGCGTCCTGGCTTCGAATCCCGGTCGAGAACTAAAAGTAATTTATACAAAAATACAAAAATAGCAACTTACTAAAATTTACGTTTGCTTCTGTATTTTAGCACTAGGGGGTTGAAGTTTTCGATGAGAGATGTTACGTTAGCATATGATACGCCTCTTTCACTTTATGGCTTGACCACCATTTATATTTGCCCTTGGCTCCTCCGCAACCCATACAATGATAACTATACACAGCGTTTGTTCCAGTAATCTTCAAATCCAACGTACGTCCCACGTGTGTTCCACAATCAAAACAAAAAGAAAAAAGTTTCTCTAGCTGCGAACGCTCTACTATAAAATAACCATTGTCTTCAACTACACCATCAGGTCGTTGAGGCACAGCTCCTGGACGAACTCCAACGATTGCATTGTTTTCGATAATCAAATCTTTTTCCAAAAAATGCGAATGGCATACAAAATAAGTATTAGCTGCTGTTCGGCTATTGGTATTTTTAGTGCATCTACCCAAGCTTGAAAGCGTGATCCACCTGTAGGAAAATGTATTCCCGTTCGAACAGAGGATCGAGAACCACATACGGGACAAACCATTTCGAAATTCAATACGAATCAAATTATCTAAATTAGATTAGACAAGCTCTGGTTCAGGGAAGGGATCGGTGTTTTAAAGCGAAAATCAAATTGTAGTTTGTCCCCTTGAATCAGGGTCAAGGAAGCGTTTTCACGCTTCGGGAGTGTGCGCAATCGATTCCCCGCCTAGAAAAACCTAAGAATCGACAGTTTTCTCATAAAAATTCGAAAATTTTTCGATTTTCGCTTCAATACACCCACCACCTTCCCTGAATCAGGGTCAAGGAAGCGTTTTCACGCTTCGGGAATGTGCGCAATCGATCCCCCGCCTAGAAAAACCTAAGAATCGACGGTTTTCTCATAAAAATCCGAAAATGTTTGATTTTCGCTTCAATACATCGATCCCTTCCCTGAATCAGGATCAAGGAAGCATTTTCACGCTTCGGGAATGCACGCAATCGATTTTTCGCATAAAATTACCCCTAGAAGAGTCATTTTTGCAGAAATTCAAAAAAATTTTTTTTTGCAAAAAATTGCTCGAAATTTTTGTAACAACGTGTAAAAAAATTTGATTTATCGCAGTAAATAAGATAATTTTTCTTTGTAAAAAATATTCCGAGGGGTCATGAAAATCTTTTTTTTGGATTCTACAATATCACTTTTATAATACTGAAAAAAAACCGTATCAAAAACGGATTTTCCTAGCATGAAAACAACTTATTCAATTTTTGTAACATTTCCTAAGCCGTTGTCCGTGGTCCTTTAACTCAAGGATTTCAATAAAATTTTCTTAGAAAATCGAAATTTTCTGCATTTCCAGTTTAAAAAGGGTTTTTCAACAAAAAATTTTGCACCTTTCGCGCGAAAAAACATAAGGGAGATCAAAGTAATTGTTGAAAATTTTTTGAAAATAATCGAAAAAACCACCTTGATCCTCCTTATGTTTTTGCCCAAAATTTTGGACAAAAAACATAAAGACACCCTTATGACTTTTCAAAATTTTTGGATCGGATCCCTCCCCAAAATTTCGAAGCTTCAACGGCCTCGCAAGGGTGTCATGGGCCTAGTAAAATTTTATGAGCGAAAAAAATTTGAAACGGGTTTTTCGAAAAGAAAACTTGGAATCAGATCTCTCGGAAAAATTTTTTCCTTTTGCCTCAATTTATAGTAGAGGATTTTGGTGTGTATCTTGTGGCACTGCTCAAAAATAATATTTTTCAATTTTTTCATGGGAGGTTAAAAGATAACCTCTACAAGTTATATATCATTTGAAAGCCCTTATTTGGACAATATCTATGGCGTTAATATCTTTCCAACAAAAATTATCTGGAAAATTTTAACCTCCTAAAACCGCTTTTGGGTGTCATACAACAGTGGTATAACAAACAAACGGTACGCAGCCCCGAGGGGCTGCATGAAATTTCGTATCCATATTATTTATTTAAAATAACGACATTGAATTAACTGGATTTATGGAAAATAGTGAGCGTTTTTGAAAGAAAATAATATAAACTTTAAAAAATTCTTTAACATAAAAAGTTAGAAAAATTTAACAGAGAAATAGAAAATATAAAAAATTGATATAAAGTATACGTGAACAGGGGGAATTGGAAAAGCTGAGGATGGTCTTAGACAAAATTCGAAAATTAGAAGGAGGTTTTAAACATTAAAAAAATTTTTACTCAAAAATTACTCAAAAAAGGTTATTTTTGTTTAGAGGGGAAGGGTCCATAAATGAACCCTCTATGGGTGCGTTCCTAACTTGAATCGTATGATCAATCGTAAATCGCACGGATCCGTACTGATCACTGTCAACCGTACGGTTCACGGTTAACAGTGATGAGTACGGACCTGTACGGTTGACAGTTGGCCATACGGTTCAACTTAGGAACGCACCCAATGGTCTAGAAAATATCAAATATCAAATTTTTTTAAATTTCCTGAAAAATTAAAAGATATTTTCTGACCAAAAAGTTTGCAACAATCATTAGTCGAACATCGAGAAAAAAGCGCATCCATAGATGTTTAGCCAAGATCTGTCACAATTTCGACCACAATTGTTGCTGACGAAAATTTACCGACCTCATCCACCTCGACTAGTATAGGTAAATTGTTGTGGTGAGTATGTTGTCGTGTACCATGTTGTTCCACCTGGTTGGACATTCTTGAATTGTTGGAAAAGATCTTCTTCCTCTTCTTCAATATCTTCTTCTTCTTCAACAACTTCTTGTTTTTCTGGTGTTTTCTTTGACGTATGTTCCTAGAATTAGATTTTAGGTTTTGTTACAATATTCTTTCAATACCTTAAAATAAGCACGAAGTTCATCCAAGCTTAGTTTCCCATCACCACTTTTATCGATTGTTTTGAAATCGTGTTTAATGGCTTTTTCATCAAGTTCTTTCCAGAGCTTCTTTGCCATCATCCAAAATTCTGGGTACTCGATCACACCATTTTCATCCACATCGAATTCTTGGATCATTTTATCGAGATATTCGTCCAAGTCTTCATTAACAACTCCCTAAAAAATCTAAATTTGTTAAGCTCGATTGGATAAGTAAAAAGATAATACAAGAAGCGAAAAATTTTTGTCCCCTATTTTTTACGTTTATGTTTGTAAAACAACTACATTAGTGTACAAAAATCCTTATCCCATAGATGAATTGGAGGTGCCGATCTGCGGAGGTGGGACGCAAAAATTATGGAGAGGGGCGCAAAATATTCGAAGTTGCTGCACCCCTCCAGCCCAATAACTTTGTTCAATATCGCAAGTCGATCCGATGCGTAGTTTTTGAGATCTCAACGTGACTGAAGTACGTATGAACAGAGACACTGGATTTTAATATTTATGATTTTCTAGGGGTGCAAAAATCGAGAATGGGGGTGAAAATTCTGAAAAACTGCCCCCCCCCCCCCCATCCACCTAGGTACCTATGATCACAACCCTAGTTTAAACCCGATGACTTTCGGATATTAGGCCTATTTCTATCTCTTCCTACCATATAAAAATCACGGAATTCTTGCGCCGTAATCTTCCCATCACCACTTTTATCGATCGCATCAAAACCTTCACGAATTTGTTTTTCATCGGTGATCTTCCAGAGCTTTTTCGCCATGATCCAATATTCGGGATATTCGATAATTCCATCACCATCAACATCGAACTTTTTAATAATATCGTTGACTTTTTCCGTAACATCCTAAATTTATGCACGATACTTTCGATGGGGTAGTGTTCTGGGACACTACCCCATTGGATTTTGCGTTTTTTGTATTAAAAACACTGAAAAACGCAAATTCCGATGGGGGTAGTGTCCCCGAACTTTTATCGAGTGTCCCCGAACTTTTGGTCGTTTGTTCCCGAATTTTTGCCCCCCCCCCCTGATATAGAGTTTTTTTTAAACTGCGCTTTTTGACGCGGTTTCAAACTGCCTATTTCGTTGCAATAGTTTCTCTGCGTAAAGTCATCCAACAAAGTAGTTTTGCTACCACTTAAATTTTTTGTCGATTGCAGTTTGAACGTGCAACGAAATAGGCAGTTTGAAACTTCGTCAAAAAGCTCAGTTGCCAACTGCGTTTGCACATTACTACTACTGCCACCTAGGTTCGAATTTTTGAGATATCATCACTTAAAGAGGATGTAAATTAGAGCCCTTTCTCCAAAAAATTTTTTTTGAAAAATGACTTTCTAGGGGTAAAAATAGGGTGAAAAATCGATTGCACACATCCCCGTCGCGAAAATGCTTCCTTCACTTTGTTTTCGCGAAAATAGCACTATTTCTTTGACGTTTGGAATTATGCAAATTTTAAGCAAACGTGAAATAGTGCTATTTTTCGAAAACAAGGTGNCACTATCTCTTTGACGTTTGGAATTATGCAAATTTTAAGCAAACGTGAAATAGTGCTATTTTCGCGAAAACAAGGTGAAGGAAGCATTTTCACGCGACGGGGATGTGCTCAATCGATTTCTTACCCTATTTTACCCTAGAAGGTCATTTTTCAAAAAAAAATTTTGGAAAAAAGGCCCTAATTTGCACTCCTTTTAATACCTGTGGTTTAGTGATTTCTTTCATTTTGTGCTCTTTATGTACGTCTTTCTAAATTTATTGAATTTAGAGTATCAGAATCACGACAAAGTGATGCAAAATCCTGATTTTTTTGCGAAAAAATTTCAAAAAATGACCAAACAAGGGATATTTTTATGCAAGAAATCGATTGCACACAATGAAAAACCTTGAAAACGCATCTCAGACTATGAAATTTTTGTATTTTCAGGTAGAAATATCCTAAACTTCATGGTCTGTAAGACGTTTTCAAGATTTTTCGATGCGTGCAATCGATTTCTCGCATCAACATATCCTTTATATGATTATTTTGAAAACAAGTTTTTCGAAAAAAAGTCGCAAAAAACGCAAAATTGCCCTTTTTGCGCCACTCTGTAAATAAACCTACTTTGTGGCATTTCTCACACAAGTCATAGTCGTCACAAGTGGTACATTGATAACGAATCCCTATGATGGGATCGTCTTCACAATTACTGCAGTTAAATCCAATATGGAAGATTAGCTTCGAAGTTGGTGGTGGTTCCGATTGAGTTTGTTGTTGGGTTTCTTTCTTACCAGCAACCACAGGAGGTTTCGTCCCTGGTGGTAATACATTAGCACCAAATTGGCCTCCATAATTACCCGGTGGGTCGAAATTTGCAACAACAATATACATGCCGTTACCCATTTTTTGTAGTCCGAAACCTACCCGTTTAGAAGATTTCCAGACGTTCTAAAACATTTTTTACTCAAAAATAATATTTTCGTTATCCAAATTAGAACTCCTCGTGCAAAAACACAACTAGGAAAAAATTTTCAGCTAATTTGATATTGCACAAAGTTACAATTAGGTTGATTCGAACTCATGTCGATTTTGATATTCTGGCTACATATCCACTCGGCCACTTGCGAACCTCTTTTTATGGAGCACGGGTTGAAAAAGGTTATAAGGGCGTTGGTTTAATTCCCGTTCGAAAACATTAATTTTTGCAATTTGGCTAAAAATGTTTGCTCTTGTGTATTTTTGCACGACGAGCTCGAATTTGATGTTACAGTTGAGTCTCGATATAACGGCACCCCTTGAGGGGTGCCGCCATATCGAGTTGGATGGGGGGGGGGAGTGCTGCTATATCAAGACTTTTTCAATTAATTCGTTATAACCGCAGCAAAAAGCGTCAGATATGTTAGTATTTCTCGAGATTAACGGATCAAAATAAATTTATAATTCCTCATCCAGCAAAAACATGTATTCATCACTTAACAGGTATTCATCTTCCGTTCCAACTTCTAGAATGTCTTCATAGTCTATCGGCTCTAAATATTCTTCTTTTTTATCAGAGTCCATTTGGTGCAATCAAATAAAGGCTCATCTATTCAACACATTTATTTAAAGAAATTTTATAACATCAACATACGCGCTGCCACTAATTCGTCACAACAAAAATGTCTATCCCTAATTCTGTTACGACGAGCCACTAATTGTAGCAACAAATCGCGACGCATCGACAAATTTCGTCGTAACAACTCTCTTGTGTCGCAACAGTTGCGACGCGTATCAACTGCACAAGATACGGAATATACGAATTTTGATATACTTGAATTACAGGGGGTGCCGCTAAATCAAGTTGGACGAGGGTGCCGTTATATCGAGACTCAACTGCATTTTTTAAATTTTTTTGCAAAAATTCTGATCTCATCATTTTTTGCAAAAATTAAAAAATTAATTTTTAGCTATTTGTATGCAAATTTTCGATTTTTGAATAATAATAAAAATGACTGACCGCTGTAAAATGTCCAATGTTCATGAAATTTCGAAAATTTCCTTCAGGATTAGAGAAATTATATTGACTAATCTCATCATACCAACTTTTTACTGCATTGTGATCTAAAACTTTCTATTCACGGCGGGTAAAAAGTAGTGCCAAAAATGGATGCTACTGCCACATGTAAAAATGGGTCAAAAACAAAATTTCTCGGATTTTTCGAAACTAAGCTAGAAATGTTCTCCATATTGAAATAAATTTGCTAGATAGAAATTTTGGCCGAAAACAATTATCTTATGTGTTTTAGAGAGGTTAGAAAATTCAAAAAATACATGTAAAATTGATGGTGTTGAGCTTCGGACAAGGTTTTGAATTTTTTGTTCCTCAAATTTTGAATCAAAATGACCTTTAAAAACTTTCTCATGCATTAATCTCGCTTAAATTCAACTTGGAGCCCGCTCGAACCGTTTAAGGAAATCTTTGAACACTCAAGCAAGTGTCCTTAATTTAAAAAAATTAAACTTACGTAATGGAGCACTACCCATAAAAAGATTTTCACCATATTTATTATTCGAACGATGCTGCATCGTGTTCCTCCTAGCCAGATTGTCTGCCCATTCTTGTGCAAAGCTAAAAAACATCATATAATAAACCTATAAAAACATTAAAAAATTATTCATACTTATTCAAATTTTTATCTAATTCTAATGCACCAGCACCATGTTTTGCTCGATAGTTATTAAGTTTTTTGAGTTGCTATAAAAATGAAAAAATTTGATTTTTTTAATACTGAAAATGTGTACATCAGCTCGATATTCTTCGAGAGTAGTCATTTGTAGTTGCCAAATCAAGAACTTTTACAATTTCTAAAATTAAAAAAAAAACTTATGAATCTATAAAGCGAATTCAAGAAATTTTTTTATAATTTATTATATTAGATTTTTTGCAATTCTTAATTATACATATATACAGGGTGATTCAAACGTTCGCGGACACTTTTATAATTTACAAAGGGTCCTATTTTTTTTGGCACCAAAAATATTTTTTCTGGCACCAATATTTTTTTTGGCACCAAAAATATTTTTTTTGGCACCAA
>OZJO01014560.1:0-17653 GCA_900406225.1 Acrobeloides nanus | reverse complement strand
CCCTCCAAACCGCATATATATGAAAAAATATTAAAAGGATAATTATCTATGACTAAAAATAGGCAATGCAAAAAAAATCATGAAAAACGGAAAACTTTAATTTTAGGCAGGGGTTCAAACCCGCGACCTATAAGTGCAATTCTATCACACTAACCACTCGACCATGTAATTCATTAGGGTCTTAATACAATATATATGTTGCACCCGATCCTGAGAATCACCCGACTCAGAATTGGGTACCCGATCCTGAGTCAGCAAAAATCTAATCCCAACGTGAATCCGGATTCAGAATCCGAATCCGGATTCTGACTTTGAATTCGGATTCTGACTCTGAATCCTGATTCTGAATCCAAATCCGGATTCAGATTCAGAATTCAATCGGGTACCCGATCCTGGGTTCACATCGATTCCCAGGATCAGGTGCAACATGTACATCATTTTACTCGTCTCATTGAGCTGAATCGAATGGTATTACACGTTTTTAAAATTTCGGAGTCCCTTCAATTTTTGCCAAAAAAACCGCCGTGATCTGACTATTGTGTTCCTATTTTTTGGACTTTTCAGTGAACACACTACATATAAAGAAACCCTATATTTTTGTCTACACTTGACTTTATTTTTTATTTTACTCCTTAAACGTGCAATTGACTCGTTGAATAAATATTAGCGAAAAAATGTAAGAAAAAATATGAAAGATTAGATTCATTCACGTGAGTAGTCTATGTCACCTTTTCAAAAGATCAAAGATAAATTGTTTTTTCTCTTAAAAAATTAAGAGTTCTTTGACTGCCGGCCTAGTCCATATCGAGAGTTGGCTTTTTCCATCCATAGCATCAACCTGTAAATTCGGTAAACGGTCAACCTGCTAAAAATTCATCCTGCTAAAATTTCAAACCTGCTAAAATTTCACCTGCTAAAATTTAGCAGGATGAATTTTTAGCAGGTGAAATTTTAGCAGGATGAATTTTTAGCAGGATGAATTTTTAGCAAGTTAAATTTTAGCAGGATTGAAATTTTAGCAGGATGAATTTTTAGCAAGTTAAATTTTAGCAGGATTGAAATTTTAGCAGGATGAATTTTTAGCATGATGACCTGTGTGAAAAAAGTCATCAAAAAATGAACATCCAAAAGCAAATTATGATTTTTCACCTGAAAAGCTCAAAAATGACAAAAGCCTGAACCCATCCTTCCACGACCCATCACTCCAGGGATACCCAAGTTCCGAAAATACCCGCTGGTGACTAAGAGCCAAAGAGGGAGGAACCCTAAGACCCTGAGCCGTGAAGTAGTGAACCTTGCCATTAGTCACACGGTGATAACATCTAGCGTCGAGGAACGGGGATCGAACCATGGCCCTGCTGCGTAAATAATGAGTGTGGGAGGACCCACTACACACTTAACCACGCAGAAACATGATTATGTAGCCATCTAAAAAAGCCATGATATGATATATTTTAAATCTGTGAAGATTTAGGATTTTTTCGGATTCTGAATCTGGATTTTGAATTCAGATTCTGGATTCGGATTCTGAATCTGTATTCGGATTCTGAATCCGGATTCTAGATTCAGATTCTGAATTCGGATTCTGAATCCAGATTCAGATTCTGGATTCAGATTCTGTATTCGGATTCTGAATCTGGATTCGGATTCAGATTCTGTATTCGGATTCTGAATCCGGATTCTAGATTCAGATTCTGAATTCGGATTCTGAATCCAGATTCAGATTCTGGATTCAGATTCTGNCGGATTCTAGATTCAGATTCTGAATTCGGATTCTGAATCCAGATTCAGATTCTGGATTCAGATTCTGTATTCGGATTCTGAATCTGGATTCTAGATTCAGATTCTGAATTCGGATTCTGAATCCAGATTCAGATTCTGGATTCAGATTCTGGATTCGGATTCTGGATTCGGATTCTGGATTCGGATTCTGAATCTGTATTCGGATTCTGAATCCGGATTCTAGATTCAGATTCTGAATTCGGATTCTGAATCCAGATTCAGATTCTGGATTCAGATTCTGTATTCGGATTCTGAATCTGGATTCGGATTCAGATTCTGTATTCGGATTCTGAATCCGGATTCTAGATTCAGATTCTGAATTCGGATTCTGAATCCAGATTCAGATTCTGGATTCAGATTCTGTATTCGGATTCTAGATTCAGATTCTGAATTCGGATTCTGAATCCAGATTCAGATTCTGGATTCAGATTCTGTATTCGGATTCTGAATCTGGATTCTAGATTCTGAATTCGGATTCTGAATCCAGATTCAGATTCTGGATTCAGATTCTGGATTCGGATTCTGGATTCGGATTCTGGATTCGGATTCTGAATCTGTATTCGGATTCTGAATCCGGATTCTAGATTCAGATTCTGAATTCGGATTCTGAATCCAGATTCAGATTCTGGATTCAGATTCTGTATTCGGATTCTGAATCTGGATTCTAGATTCAGATTTTGAATTCGGATTCTGAATCCAGATTCAGATTCGGATTCTGAATCCAGATTCAGATTCGGATTCTGAGTTCGGATTCTGAATCCAGATTCTGGATTCTGAATTCGGATTCTGAATCTGGATTCTAGATTCAGATTTTGAATTCGGATTCTGAATCCAGATTCAGATTCGGATTCTGAATCCAGATTCAGATTCGGATTCTGGATTCAGATTCTGGATTCGAATTCTGAATTCGGATTCTGAATCTGTATTCGGATTCTGAATCCGGATTCTAGATTCTGAATTCGGATTCTGAATCTGTATTCGGATTCTGAATCCGGATTCTGAATCTGGGTTCGGAATCCAAATCCAGAATCTGAATTCAGAATCCGAATTCAGAATCTGAATCCAGAATCTGAATCCGGATTCATTTTGATAATCTGAAATTTGAGAATGTGATAGGTAACCGTCATAACTTGCGATAATTTTAAAAATATAAAAAATTATAAATTTTGATTTTATAAATTTTGATAGGGAACCTTTCGATATGGGGAACTCGAATATAAAGGAATTTTTTCATTTTGAACACTGCAAATTACCCCTACGAGGGGCATATCATCAAAAGGTTCATGCTGCAAAAGGTTCACCTCTTCACGGCTTAGGGTCCGTAGTTTGGCCCTTTGGGTTTTCGGTTATGGAGAACACGAATCTGAAGGAATTTTTCGATTTTGACTTCAGGATTCCTATATACTGTATTGACCCTGATTCAGGGTCAATGCAGTATATAGGGATCCTGAAGTCAAAATCGAATAATCGATTTTGACTGCTAATTTTAGCAGGATGAAATTTTAGCAGGATGAATTTTTAGCAGGTTGAAATTTTAGCAAGATGAATTTTTAGCAGGTTAAATTTTAGCAGGATTGAAATTTTAGCAGGATGAATTTTTAGCAGGTGAAATTTTAGCAGGATGAATTTTTAGCTGCTGAAAATTTAGCAGGATTAAAATTTTAGCAGGATGAATTTTTAGCAGGATGACCTGCGTTCGTAAATTCTGGATGTGTACTAAGTGGTACCAATCGCAGTAGAAAGTCACAAGTTTGCTTTTTCTAATTTGAAATTTTATTTTTTTCCGGCTCTTATTTGTACTATTTATCTTCGATTTGGTATGTACAAATCTAACATATGCATTTTAATTCAAGAAGCAAAATTTATATTATGTGTATGTTTATCTAGTTTTCGGAAAAATATTTGTTATGTTTGAATTTTCGTTTGTTACGAGAATTGAAGGGTTAAATTATTTGATTGGCTGAGTTAGTGAGAAAATGTTTCCTTATTAAATTCTTATTTCCTTGTTTTCAATTTAATCATACATGCTTAATAAGTTCCGTAAAAACTTTATTATGTGGGCATTAACCAAATTTATTTCAATCTTTTGGTTGTTGATGTGAAACAGTTGTACATTACTACGCGGTCAGAATTAGGAGCGGTTACTCCAAAGGTCCCATGGTTCGATGGTACTGGGCTTGTATCAGGCGCCCCTCAAGGCTGGCTCAAACCCCGCTTGAGGCCAAAATATTTTTTAGTATTAACGTCTCTTCGGATGGCTCTCTAGAATGCTCGGCATTACCAATCAGTAAAATCTTGCTTGATTTTTATCTTTGCTTGACCTTGGGGAAATTTTGGATTAAATCCCCCATCTCTCCGTGGGCGTGCAATGATCCCACTTTTTTGGGAAGATGGGGGACACGGCGCAGTAAAATGATTAACACAACTGGCATGCACCTAAAATTCAAAACGGTGTATGCCATTGGATTCAGCTCATTGAGACGAGCAAAACGAGTACCATATCATCCATGCCCTATATATCAATATGGCCGAGTGGTTAAAGCGCTAGACTTACAGTTTATAGGCTCGGGTTCGAACCAAAAGTTTTTGCTTTTGCATTAAATTTTTTGCATACGCCTATTTTTATGTCTACAATATTTTTATGTCCTTATTTTTCATATTTATGCATTTTGGTTATGTATAGCACGGGTTCGAGGCAAGGAGGGGAGCACTTCCCCCAAAAATGGCTGATTTTTCCCAAAAACACAAGGTGCACCGGTCCCCCCCACCTACAGCTACGTCTTTGGTTAGAATACATCAGAGATCATTTGATTGTCATCTGATCTCTGGTGCGACTCGAACTCGTGCTATACATGACGGCTTTTTTAATCATTTTATTGCGCTTTGGAGGAGGGATTTTTGGGATGGATTCAAAAGTCGACTATAAAGAATAGGTCAAAAAGCAAAATAATTGTGAAGCTCCGCGGTAGTAGCGCATGGGTCATTGACAAAAAAAAATCGAAACTCACTCACACCATCCAAAAAAATTGCCAACGTCATTTTACATAATCACAAAAATTAAAACATAAGGTACACCGTCACAAAAACCACAAAAATTTTTATTCATTACTTTCACCTGTGCTTAAATTGGGGAAGCAAATTGCATTTTAATTATTGGTGTTTAAAAGTTTCCAGGAAACAATCTATTCATATTGGAAGCAAAAAATTTTAAAAAATCTTGTTTAGACGACAATTTAGACCTCGAAATGAATTTTCTAAAAAGACTTTTTTGCATTTAATTGTTCAAAATTCACATGTTTTACCTTTTTTTCAAGATTTGTACTAAATATAACATACTCTTAAAGTTTGGCGTTCATTGCACTTTTAAATTGATGTTCGAATTTTCTATTCACTTAAAAGATTTTTTTAATATCTGCCCAAGTTTAGAGCCTAGGTGTATGAGAATTCGTCACCATCAATAAGATTGTAAACTCAATGGTATGTGAGAAATTCACCATTTGTTCTTAGGTGTTTAAAATGCACGTACTGGGGGCGTGGGCTTAAGGTACAATGTACAAAATTTGTTAACTTTTGCACTTGATGTTTAGAACGAAGGTAATTTTAACACATAGAGTTACGACTAATACGACGTTTTTTGCAAAAATTGGAGGACTTCGAAATTTTAAACACGAGTAATGCCATTCAACTCAGTTCAACGAGACGAGTAAAACGAGGTATATATTGTACCAAGACCCTAAGGAATCACATGGCCGAGTGGTTAGTTTGCAAGGATTGCCTTATAGGTCGCAGGTTCGAATTCCGATCCGAAATTAAAGTTTCCCGATTTTTAAGAAATTTTTTGCATATGCCTATTTTTGGTCGTATATCATTATCTTGTAAATATTTTTTATACAGGCGGTTTGACAGGTATAGCGCTGGTTCAATCCCCATCTGCGACCATAATTTTTTACCTTTTCTTAAAAGTTCTTCAAATCCACTAATTTTTGTAATCGGGCGTTTTTCGACATGGGACACTCGAATCTGAAGATTTTTTCCGATTTTAGCCGATGGAAATTACCCCTATAAAGGGGTATGCCCCTAAAGAGGTTTTGAAAGGGATATACCCCTTGTAGGGGTAATTTCCAACGGCCAAATCAGAAAATTCCTTCAGCTTCGAGTCCCCCATGTCGAAAAACCCCCAAATAAAAAAAATTATCTGATTGGGGTAGCTTTTAAGAAAAGGTAAAAACTTATGATCGCAGGTGGGGATTGAACCAGCGCCATACATATCAAACCGTCTATATAAAAAAAAAAAAATAACATGATAATGATCTACTATCAAAAATAGGCAATGCAAAAAAATCAGAAAACTTTAATTTCGGACCGGGATTCGAACCCGCGATCTATAAGTGAAATCCTATCACACTAACCACTCGGCCTTGTGATTTCTTAGAGTCTTGGCACAATATATACCTCGTTTTACTCGTCTCTTTGAGCTGAGTCGAATGGTATTACTCGTTTTTAAAATTTCGAAGTCCCTCAAATTTTTGCAAAAAAAACGCCATGCTAATCATTTTGTATATTAGTGACGTTTGTCCGTACTCTTGAGAATTGTCCTTGCGCCAAAATAGTGCGATTTTTTTGTTTCTAAAATGGTGATTATTAAATTTTTCATTACCTCATATCTAAATAGGAAACCATGTATGGGAAAATGAAGTTTATGTACCAAGTGTACTATGATAAACTATATCTTTGGGAAACTCAAGACATTCTAAGAACGAGTTGCTAGCAAAAATTCTTGAAAAATTTTATTTATTCATGTGTTTGCTCTCTTTGGGTCATGTAAATTTTTTTCATGTATAATTTGACGTACTTTTATTCATTTTTTATTTAAATGTGTTTGCAGAAAATGCAATTTTCAAGATGTATGAAGTCCAGGTGGTTGTTAATATTGTTTGAATGAGAAACGAGTCACTTTCTACTCAACCAAACAAGTGAGGGGGTGGCCTCCCTCTTTCTTTTCACCCTATATTCCCCCTAACAGGCCGCACAATTGCAACCAAAATGCCCCACCTTCCCAAGTCCTCTCTGTAGATTTTTCCCGATTAACTTCACACTTGAAAAAGGAGAGCGAAATAGAGTAACCACTTTTTTGTCTGGTTTTATTGTCGGATATTTTTCTTCCCAATAAAATTACTTGGCGGTTATTATCAAGGCTTAAAATTGCTTGTGAACCCATTTGTCTTGGGTTCAAGCTCATTTGTCTCGAGCGCCGGAAATAGAATGGCCTTTGGAAAAAGAAGGCTGTGTTTTCTCCCCCTCGGAAATAGAGTACGAGGAGCACTTTGCCGTCCCCCCCCAAAGAGTAAGGGGAATACTTTCCGTCACCCTCCTCCGAAAAGGGTACGAGAAGGTCCCTAAAGTCTCTGTCAGAACTTGGTCCCTGAAAACCCCAATAGAAACCCCCTTGAGCCACCCTAACCCTACTAAGTTTTGACACTGCGTACAGCCTTATTAGTGAGTACCCCCCCCCCCAATCCCTGATCCCCAGGCTGCCACTGATCATACTAAAAACAAATTTATTAAACTTTTAAATAAACTAACTTGAATCATAATAATAAAAAATTTTAAATTTTTTTCATTACCCATGTTTTTGTAGCTTTAACAATGATTTAATTAAAATTTTGTTTTCCTTTTCTTATTTTTTTAAAGTAAAGAAGAAATTTTATTTCCAAGAATTTTGGAGCCATTTCGTGCCATATTTATTATTTGGGATAGCAGAAAATAATAATGAACTTTAATCTGCAATCAAATTTCTTAGACTCTTTTAAAAAAATCTTCATCATAAAAGAAATCCAATTTTGTCTATTGAAATTTGTTTTCCAAAAACATCAATTTTCCTGTTATGTTCAACGCAACAAACTTTATATTTTTCTCCCAACTTTAACAACTGATTGAATTAATTTATGATGAAAAACAGCTTTCCTCCATTTCCTGTTTACAAAAAAATGTATTTTGTTATTGAATTTTTAGTAACAAAAGTTATTAAAGCGTTAAATTTTTTTATTAGTTTAATGTGGTAGGAAAATATTTTTTACATATTATATTTGTGTTACACTGTTCCTCTCCCACATTGATGAGCTAATTTTTTTGCCATTGTTAGGATACTCTGGTAATACTGCTATGAGTCTTTGGCTGCGTTCAAGCAAATTTTTCAACAACTTTTGTTGTCTAAAAGTTGTCGA
Organism: Acrobeloides nanus; assembly: GCA_900406225.1. Classification (NCBI taxonomy): domain Eukaryota; kingdom Metazoa; phylum Nematoda; class Chromadorea; order Rhabditida; family Cephalobidae; genus Acrobeloides; species Acrobeloides nanus. Next base: position 9,647 of record OZJO01014560.1, on the reverse strand, counting down.
AAAGGAATAAATGTTGCAGAAAAAGTTGTCGCAAAATTTTTCGACAACTTTTCGACATGCTTGAACGCAGCCTTTTACATGAAAAGTTGGAGCCAACTTACTACTTTCTCATGAGCGTTTACCATTGTCCCATGCGTTATGTTGACTTGTTTCCATCGGAGTGCGGATTTGATGTACAAAACAAACCATAAATTGCACAGATTCAGAGAAAAAGATTTTGCTCAAACAACATTTTCCGCGATTCATTGACTCCCATATAAGAAGATTATGAATATTTTTGTGATCATATAATTTTTTGCAAGAAAAAAGTACAGAACAGATGTAAAGAGCGAAATGTGTGAGAACCTTAAAATATTAATGAGTTCATTTTCATATACGTTATTCCAATTCAAAGCACGACTATTGAGGTGTGTGTCATAAAACCTCCGCAAAATTTTTATGTTTAAGCAACACATGCTTGATGCAAAATTTCATTTGACACCTTTCCTAGTGCGCGCTTTGTTACTTCCTGAATCTCAAAAAAATTTTAAATAATTTAAATTTTTAGATGCTCAATTTGACCGACGAAGATCCATGGATAGAACAAAAATGCATGAATTTCGTCGAAGAACACCCAGACCCCAGCAATTCACCTATAGTTCTTGCAATATTTGCTATAATTTATGTACACATTTTCGTGCTTGGGCTCGTCGGAAACATATCCATAATGTGTCTAACGTTAAAATATCGCCATCTACAAACTGTCCAAAATATATTTATTCTGAATTTGGCTATAAGTGATGTTATAGTATGTTTGTTATCATTGCCATTTACACCGGTCACGAATATTTATAAGACATGGTATTTTGGGCAGCCTATCTGTCATTTGTTGCCGTTTGTACAGGTAAAAATTATATTATAAAAACTCTACTTGAAGTCCCCCACTAACTTGAAGTACCTCTACCCGAGGGAGTATGACAGTTCCCTATATCCCTCTATCTGAAAAATTTCTGACCACACTCATCAAATTTTTAGGTACCCCTTCTAAAATTTTTCTCCAAAGTTTGAATTTTTTTAGGCCGTATCAATTTTTGTATCAACATTCAGTCTTTCTGCAATAGCCATAGACAGATACAACTTGGTCGTTCGACCACATGCCCGACTTTTAAGCCAACGATCAGCTGTTTTAGTAGCATCTGTTTTATGGGTACTCTCAGCAATCGTATCACTTCCATATGGGTATTACATGAAGTTGGAAAGTTATCCAGGTTATTGTGGAGAAGTAGGATACCCATTATAAAGAATACTTTAAAATTTGCTATTTTAGTTCTGTTCCGAACACTGGACAAATCAACATATCCGAAGGGGCTATTCACTAGTTGTCTTAATGGCACAGTTCTTGCTGCCGTTTGCTACGATGAGTATATGTTATGGTGTTATTTTTATGAAACTCAATGAGAGGAATAAGACTAAATTGAAGAAGTTGAATGAGAGGGCGCATTTATTGGAGACTTCTAGGATGGCGTTGTCTCCAATCCCTCCAGATACTGATAGTGTAAGTTTTGTACCTATGGATACCTCATTCGATCATAACTACCCATAGAACCCTCCCCCACCCAATGGTACCTCTGGGTACCCCTATCCCCAACCATATGTACCCTTGGATCCCCTTCTAACATAGGTATACCTGGATACACTTCCCTCAGTGGCGTAGAAAAGGATGGCAGGGAACAGGTGCCCCCTCGACGACTTAAATTTTAAAAACCCCCAATCATAAAGTTCCTTATATGTTTTATGGAAAAATGACCGTTTCTGGTAAAGTCCTCCCCCACCCTAGGCTTATAAAGGGCCAATTCTGGCCCTGGACTAAGCGGTAATGGGGCCGGCCTATACCTCTTGCCTATAAAAACTCGATTATAAATTTTAAAATAATTTGTTTTCAGTCTCCCGAGACACCACCAAATTTCGCATCCTTCGAAGAAAAACAGCGAGCTTTATTGAATGCTCAACAGAGAAGAACTACAACAATTTTGGCTTCTATGGTGTTGATTTTTGGGCTTACGTGGCTACCTCAAAATATTGTTACTTTAATAATTGAATATGATGATACAATATTACAGAGAGACACAGTGAATTATACATACATTATTTCAATGATTGCTCATAGGTGAGGAAATTTGAAAGACTAAAAAGGGCCAAAGCGCCTTCACTTTTAGCCCATGAGAACTGGGTCTCAGTCGTTTTCCCCAAATATGGACCTAAATAGCTAAAGAGTCCATTGACCACTGCCCCGATAGGGGGTCATGAAAATTTTTTCGGAATTCGGGACTTGCGTCAATCGATTTTCGTGCCCGAAAACCCCCAAGTACCAAAAATCAGCCAATTTGGTGAAAAAATTTTTTTTCGAGATCCTGCCTCGATCTGCCCTTTAATAAATTCGGATATGAGGAATATTTTTAGCTAGATTTAGAAAATTTTTGAGGCAAGTTGATAGTCTTACTTGTAAGTCTGGGGAGACTAATTTTATACTTCCATCTTTTCCGTCCAATTAAATAATCACTAAAAAAAATTCCAAATTTTCATTTTTAGCATTGCAATGACAACAAACATAGCCAATCCAATTCTTTATGCGTGGTTAAACGCTTCATTTAAAGAATTGTTTATACGCACATTTACTCAAATAAAAACCAATAAACAAAAAGTCGTCGTTGAAAACGCATCTAGGATCAGTGTAAATGGAGTATCTAACGGGTATTGCAAAAATGCATCTATTGTTAAGGTATACTTAAAATCTATGTTTGATTTTTTTAAATAATTTTTCTTTTAGCTAAATAGTGTCAGAGAGCCATCAGATTCAGTATAAGTTGGAGTTTAACAAATCACTATGCATATGTTTTGCTCATATTTGTTTTTTTTGTAAATAAAATTTATAATAATCCTTATCGATATGCTCCAAACATGATTAGGGATTATGATCTTCCCTAAAAGTAGTTGAGGGATAAAGAGTCAGGACTATGTGTGTCATCAGACTTTTCGATTAATCATTTTACGTATAAAATAATCATTTTTAATACAAAAAATAATCATTACATTAAAAAATAATCATTGAATCAAAGCATAAGCAAAAATGATTAGAAATAAGTGAAAATGGCACCCCTAGTCAGGACATCATTTTTTACGTCTTTCCGTACTATAATAAACGCAAAAGGAATTATCGAAACAAGTTGGTCCTTTTGGACTACAGGGTTGTGCGAAAAAAGTGGCAAAAATGGTCATTTTTGGGGGCCTTTTTTAAAAAAATTTTTTTCTAAAAACATCATTTCTAGGGGTAAAAATAGCTGAAAAACACGAATCCGAAATTTTTTGACCCCTAAAATGGCAAAAAAGAGTGTTTTTTGAGCCCGAAAAAATGCTCCCAAAATGACCATTTTTGCAACTTTTTTTGCACCACCCTGTAAAATTTTCCCTAAAAGCAAAAGAGAGCATTGGTAAAAAATAATTACAGAAGATGATGCGACGTCTGATAAATAAACTCAACGAACTTGATAAACAATTACATAATGATAAACAATTATATAACTTTCTTTTCCGGTTATTTCATAAATATTGATGCTCCTAAAAAGTATATAAATAGAAACCATGTGGGTAATTATGCTATTCTTAGCAGAATACCAGTTTCTTCAAAATTATTCGAGGCTAGCATGAAAGTCTACATCCTTTTCTTTATTCTTTTTGCATTATTGATGCAAATTCTTTCAGAACCTATATTCGAGAGGCAAGATCAAGGCTTAAACCGGGAGGGGGGGGAGTAGAAAGAGAGATGCTAAAGGGAATAAGATCTCCCCCCCCCAATTCGGCCGTCAAGCGGCTGAAAAAATAAAGATACCCCCAGTGGTGTCCAACAACGTCGACGTTTAAATTTTTGAATAGCGGCGTTTCAAACGTCGGCAATATCGACGTTTTGAACGTCGGTAATGTCGACGTTTGTAACGTCGTTCATCTAAACGTCGACGGCGTTGACAAACGTCGTTGGACACCCCTGGATACCCCATATGTTTTTGGTCAAAAATGCGAATTATTTTCATCAAAAATGACTATTTTTGGCCCAAAAAATGCATTTTTTAGCATTTTAAACCACCCTAAAAAATTTTTACCAATTTTTAGTCTCTTTAGAAATTTTTAGAAAAAAATTGTGACCCCCTATTTTTGTTTAAAAAACCAAGGAGCCCCCTCATTTTTAAGAAAATCATTACCCCCTTTGGCATCTATGGTAGAGAATGGATCTAGCCTTCCTAAAAAATAAAATAATTTTTAGATTTCGTCGACAAGGAGTTGAAATTGTTCATGGCATAGATGATCGACATACTAATCAAAATATTTACCATGGATAATTTTATATTAATTAATAATAAACTATCTATTAATATATTTATAATTTAGTAATGTATATTTTGAATCTAGGTTAATAAAATATTTTTCGGCATAACAGAATTTAAATTCTATATCATTTTTTACAAATCCAGAACCATAAAGCAATAAAACGAATTTTGAAATTTGAAATTTGATACCTGATCAGAAGGCAGAAGGCCACAGTGCATTGTGTTTGAGCAGAAGACTACAACGCTAGCGCGAGCCTTTGCCGATAACTGAGTGCTACAGTTTGGGTGCCCAGCGCAGATCACATCGGATAACGTGATGAACTCCACTAGTGAGTTTACTGATGAAGTCTACCAAACCTTGGGTGCTTCGCAACTTGATCTCAAAAAGAGGAAAGTGCGTGGATCCCATATGCGTCCAACTAACCATTTGAGTCATAGATCATCTGTTGAAAAGAAATAAACTCGAATCTATCCGGATTTCTGCAACCAACCAGTATTTAAGCTCGTCTTTTAAAAATATTTTTTCTAAATTTCTCATTTTGCGTAAAAAAATATTTTTTAAGGATTTTTGGAATTAATTTAGTGACAGGTCAAATCATTGCTTTGTATGGGTTTTTTACTATATTTAAAATTTTTTAAGTGTCCGGTTTTTTGTGCGCCACTTTGTATGCTTTTGAAAAAAATTTTACCACCACAGTGCATTGTGTTTGAGCATCTCTAGGTTACGTTTATACTAAAGTCTAATCAACAAAAGTCACAATTCTTTTTTAAATTTGTTATAAATATCGAAAAGATTTCTTTTAAATTACGAAATGCCATAAATTTATATTTCTTAAGAATTTTGTGTTGAAATTTGTTTTCTACATTTTATTTTTGCTTCTGGGTAAGAAATTGTTGTATTTTTATCAAATTTATAAAAATGGCTGATGATTTGGAAGTTTTGGAGCACTTATCACTGGTTTCACGTGTTTTAACTGAATTGGAAAACCATTTGGACTTCACAGAACAAGTTGTTGCCGAATTTATTATTGATATTGCTGAAAAGAATCCTACATTTGATAAGTTTAAGAAAGTCATTTCTGAACAAGGATTAAATTTCGAAGATTCACTTTTGGCCACAATCCTTCGCCTAATCAACATATTGCACCCGAAAAAGAAGAAAGCTGCTGCTGATAAGCTCATCACTACGATAAAAGATGAAAAAGAAGCTTTAAAACAAAAACTCCCTGCTTTAGCTATGCCGAATACGAACTCGAATGATTTGATGGGGCAGCTTGAAGGGCTAATGCCGAAATGGAAAGAGGAGAAGGTGAAACAGACCGATGATAAAGTCTCGAAGAGAAGAAGGAGTCGTTCTCGAGATCGGAGAGAAAGAAGTCGATCCAGATCTAATGATAGAAAGAAAAGAAGGGATCGTGATGAGAGAAGCCGATCTAGAAACAGAGAATCCCGGCGTAGAAGATCCAGGTCGCCAAGACGGGATGAGAAAAGGCGCAGGTCTCGAGAAAAAGAGATCTTATCCGAGGAACCAGAAATCGGAAAAATTTACAACGGCCGTATCCAAAATATTACCAGTTTTGGCGCTTTTGTTTCACTGGAGGGTTTTCAGAAGAAAGTTGAAGGCATGGTACATATTTCTCAATTGAAGCAAGAACGTGTTAAAAGTGTTGGTGATGTTGTAGATCGTGGAGAGAGAGTCAAAGTTAAAGTCCTAAAAATCGAAGAAATGCCGAATGGTTCGAAGAAAATGGCACTTTCTATGAAAGAAGTCGATCAAATAACCGGCGAAGACTTATGCCCACAAGAAGCTCCCTTAGCTCCTGGTGCTGTCAGAGCAAAAGCTGATCAAGTGCCAGAAGATTGGATGAATCCCGATTCCGAAGCGGCTAAACCCTCTGCACAAGGATCTGTCACAACTACTGGTGGTAAAAGAACTCGCATCCGACTTTCCACGCCAGAAAGATGGGAACTCCGGCAAATGATGGGTGGTGGCGCAATTTCGAACATGGAACTTCCAGATTTTGACGAAGAGCTTGGTGTTTTAAAAGATTATGATGAAGAGAGTGACGGTAAAGATGTCGAGATTGAGTTGGTCGAAGATGCGCCGGCATTTTTAAAGGGATATGATAAATTGTCAATGGAGATGCTAGAGCCGGTTAAAGTGGTAAAAAATCCGGATGGGAGCTTAGCTCATGCGGCACTGATGCAAAGTGCTTTGTCAAAAGAACGCCGTGACACGAAAATCCAGCAACAACGTGAAAAAGACTCCAAACGACAGCGTGGCTCTTTTGGTGGTGCAAGTCGGATTCATGATCCCATGGCTGTGACTTCGAGTAGGGATATGGATGAGGAAGATGAAGGAAGTCATATGATGGCCAAAGGTCGAGAAATGCCTGAATGGCTTAAGCATATTACCCAAACTTCAAAGCCTACCGGAAAGAGGACTAATTTGACTATCAAAGAACAACGAGAATCCCTTCCTATCTTCAACCTGAAACAAGGCCTGATGCAAGCGATTGCCGACAATCAAATTCTGATCGTCATTGGTGAAACGGGAAGTGGAAAAACGACACAGATGACCCAATATTTGGTGGAGATGGGCTATGCCAAACGAGGGCGTATTGGTTGTACCCAGCCTAGAAGAGTGGCGGCTATGTCTGTAGCCAAGAGAGTGTCCGAGGAGTTTGGCTGTAGACTGGGTCAAGATGTTGGTTACACCATTCGATTTGAAGACTGCACCAGTCAAGATACTATTATTAAATACATGACTGATGGTATGCTGCTAACAGAATGTCTCTTGGATCCGGATTTGATGACCTATTCTTGTATCATGCTGGATGAAGCTCATGAGAGAACAATAAACACCGATGTTTTATTTGGATTGATGAAAGCAGCTGTGAAGAAACGACCCGAGTTAAAACTAATTGTGACTAGTGCTACTTTGGACTCTGTGAAATTTTCGGAATATTTCTATCAAGCACCAATTTTTCCCATTCCTGGACGGACTTTCCCCGTGGAAAATTTGTATAATCGAGAGCCAGAAACCGACTATTTGAAAGGTGGTATAAACACCGTATTGCAAATCCACTTAACAGAACCTCCTGGAGATATTTTAGTGTTTTTGACCGGCCAAGAAGAAATTGATACATCATGTGAAATTTTGTATGAGAGAATGAAAAAATTGGGTTCAGATGTGCTGAAGTTGATTATTTTGCCGGTTTATGGTGCCCTACCGAGCGATCAACAGTCGAGAATTTTTGAACCGGCTCCACCGGGCACGAGAAAAGTGGTGATTGCAACAAACATTGCGGAAACTTCGCTTACGATTGATGGAATTTATTATGTGGTGGACCCAGGATTTGTGAAGCAGAAAATCTACAACCCTAAATCCGGAATGGATTCTCTTGTTGTGACTCCAATCTCCCAAGCTGCGTCACAGCAAAGAGCTGGTCGTGCCGGAAGAACGGGTCCAGGAAAATGTTATCGGCTTTATACTGAACGGGCTTTTAGAGATGAGATGTTGCCCACACCAATTCCTGAGATTCAACGAACCAATTTAGCACACACTTTACTCCAGCTCAAAGCTATGGGTATCAACAATTTGTTGGAGTTTGATTTTATGGATGCCCCACCAGTTGAAGCCATGTTGACTGCTCTACAGCAGCTTTTCCAGTTGTCTGCTTTGGATGAAGATGGTCTTTTAACCAGATTAGGAAGAAGAATGGCCGAATTCCCATTAGATCCAGCCTTGGCAAAACTCTTAATCATGTCAGTAGATTTAGCTTGTTCAGACGAAGTGCTCACAATCGTTTCTATGCTTTCCCTAGACAACCAAGCCGTTTTCTACCGACCCAAAGAGAGACAGGAAATCGCCGATGAAAAGAAATCAAAATTCCATCAGCCGGAAGGAGACCACTGTACTTTATTGGCAGTATACAATTCCTGGAAGCACCATCATTTCTCGCCGTCTTGGTGCTGTGAGAATTTTCTGCAAGTCCGAAGTTTGAAGAGAGCCCAGGATATTAGGAAGCAGCTCCTTGGCATAATGGATCGGCATAAATTGGATATGGTGTCGTGTGGACGGGATGTTCTGAGGATACAAAAGGCCATTTGTTCGGGATTTTTCAGAAATTCTGCTAAAAGAGATCCACAAGAAGGCTACCGAACCCTGGTCGATGGACAAACAGTATATATCCACCCTTCCAGTTCGATGTTTCAGAACCAACCCGAATGGGTCGTCTACCACGAACTTGTGATGACCACCAAAGAATACATGCGAGAAGTCACTGTAATCGACCCGAAATGGCTCATTGAATACGCGCCATCGTTCTTCAAGCTGAAAGATTCGACCAAGTTGTCCGCTTTCAAGAGAAACCAAAAGATCGATCCATTGTTCAACAAATACGAAGACCCAAATGCTTGGCGCTTGTCCAGACTCAAGAAAAAGATTTACAATCCGAATCGTTAACTATCGTTACTATTATTTTGTATTATTTTTGATGTTTTTAAAAGTGGTTGTAAAAAAAAGAAACAGTGTAATTTAGCTTGTAACTGTTTGTGTTGTATTGTACTTTGTGCTGATGCACTGGATTTGCACTGAAGCGGATAAATCAAGGGATCTTCCCACCGCATTTATGTTTTGATTCGTGATAGAGACGGATTTGTCATAAAAGGTGGAGCTTCTTAGCGAAGGCTTACATCAGATTACGTAATTCCCAAAGTTGAAGACGAGTCGGCCTAGAGCTCATTGTGCTTGGGAGCAGTGCTTTTGGACGGTTCTCTTTGATTAGGGCTCCGATAGCCCTCTTATCATCTCGCGTTTTGTGTTTCGCTTCAGGCTCTAACAAACTGTTTAGAGGCCGGCCTCTTTTCTACTTAGACTCGAGAGTCGAACCAACTCGCAACTCCAGAAGCTTCCTAATTCCAACCCCAAATCCAATTGAAAGATCTATCCTTTGTTTTTTACAAAATAATACATGTTTAACGGGAAGCGTCGCTCGGGAATTCTGCTCGGAGTCATAACTCTCTGAGCAGGGAGCGCTCGGCTCCCAGTACTTACACTTTTAATGTAGTAGGATATTTTTCAAAAGTCAAAGCTTTTTCTAAAATGATCTTTTTTAGGGGTAATTCTATGCGGAGAATCGATTGCGCGCACTCCTCGAAGCGTGAAAACGTTTCCTTGACCCTGATTCGGGAAATCGATGTATTGAAACAAAAAATCAAATTTTCGCTTCAATACACTGATTTCTTCCCTGAATCAGAGTTAAGGAAGCACTTTTACGGTTCGGT
>OZJO01014559.1:0-25172 GCA_900406225.1 Acrobeloides nanus | reverse complement strand
TAGCCGATATAGAATCTTTTATGGGCTCTAAAGAAATGACGCCTGGTGAAATTATCAGGTAGATTTGTTGTAAAAAACGATTTTCATTAAGCCAATATACAGGATGGGCCAAAAAAGTGGCTTTTTTTATTCTTTGGGACCCGGAAATTTATTTTTCTAAAAATGAGCCCTCTGGGGGTAATTTTATGCGAGGAATAGATTGCGCATATTCCCGGAACGTGAAAACGCTTTTTCCCTGGCCCTGATTCAGGGAAAAATTGGCTTTGAAGCGAAAATGGTTATAGTGAAAATTATCATTTTCTGCATCAGGGAATTTTTATGCTTCGGAAATGTGTGCAGTCGATTTCTCGCATAAAATTACCAATGGAAGAGTGATTTCCAGATAAAAGATTTGCTTCAGAACCATTTTTCGCGCTCCGGGAATGCGCGCAATCGATTCCCCTCATAAAATTACCCGGGTCATTTTTAGAAAAATAAATTTCGGCTCTAATGCACTTTAGGCGTCCATTCGATTTTTAGGCGTCCATTCGATTTTTAGGCGTCCATTAAAATTTTTAGGCGTCCATTCGATTTTTAGGCGTCCATTCGATTTTTAGGCGTCCAATAGATTTTTAAGGCCTATAGGCTTTAGACCTATAGGGCTTTAGGCCTATAGACTAAGGCCTAAAGCCAATAGCCTATAGGCCTAAAGCCTATAGGCCTAAAGCCTATAGGCCTAAAGGCTATAGGCCTAAAGCCTATAGCTTAAAGCCTATAGCCTAAAGGCTATAGGCCTAAAGCCTATAGCCTAAAGCCTATAGCTTAAAGCCTAAAGGCTATAGGCCTAAAGCCTATAGGCTTTAGGCCTATAGGCTATAGACTTTAGGCCTAAAGCCTTTAGGCCTATAGGCTTAGGCCTAAAGGCTATAGGCCTAAAGGCTATAGGCCTAAAGCCTATAGGCCTATAGCCTAAAGGCTATAGGTCTAAAGCCTAAAGGCTATAGGCCTAAAGCCTATAGGCTTTAGGCCTATAGCCTATAGGCCTAAAGCCTATAGGCTATATAGGCTATAGGCCTATAAGCTTTAGGCCTATAGGCTATTGGCTTTAGGCCTTAGTCTATAGGCCTAAAGCCCTATAGGCCTAAAGCCTATAGGCCTTAAAAATCTATTGGACGCCTAAAAATCGAATGGACGCCTAAAGTGCATTAGAGCCGAGCCGATTGAGTCGAGTTATCGCAAAAATGAGGATTTTTTTTGAAAAAATTTCATCAACTTTTAGAATCAAATGTCCACGTTGTTTGAATGGAATAGAAACACGTGAGCCTCCAGCGAATGCAGACACCAGTTCCGATTTGGCACATTGGTATCATTCCCAAATCAGCTGCAAGAAAATCCCAGATGAAGTCCTTAGAAAAGTATTTGAATGCAAGGAGATTTCCTTTGTCTTCCATCAGAAATCCCATGATAAGGCGAAAGAAAACGAGATTACTATAAAGCAGAAAGAAAATGAGGAAGACGATTGTAAAGAAAACGAATCGGATGAAGAATATATGAAAAGAGAAGATGATTAGTTATGATAATTTTAGCTTCAATTTGAGTCATTTGTATTATACGGGTTATCTTATATTAATTTTTGTCTAGTTTGTTACGGTTTCTATAAAGTATAAAATTTATGTGAATTCACTTTTGGTGGGCTTTAAAAAACCGGAATTTTGCCGTTTTTGGCGAAAAAATTTGAAGAAAAAAAGCGAAACAATGACAATTTCATGGCTAAGTTAGCATTTTCAGAATTTTTCAATGCGCGCAATCGATTTTTCGCATAAAATTATCCACAATAGATCATTTTTTGAAAAAAATTTTCGCAAATTTTTTCATCAAAAAACGGCAAAATTTCGGTTTTTTAAAGTCCTCCCTGTACTAAAAAGAATATTGTTGATATTCAGAAGCAATGTTTTGAATAAAAATTTGTTTTTCCAAACGCAACGATTTTTTGAAGGGTTTACTTGCATTAATGATTCATCAATTTTTTTGATGACTAACCGTAATGTTTTCGCCACGTGAATATAACAAAATATCGGATTCTTTTTCATGTTTTTTACGACTTTTTTTGAGTTGGATGTTGATCTGATTTATCAGAAATGTTCTGATTTTGGGCAGTATATAATAGGGTTTTTAAATTTTAATTGATTTAAATACACATTTTTTAACATATGGTCGGCAAGGGGAGTCTCTCCCCTGACCCACACACTCATAGACCCAAAATTGAGGGGGGGGGGGACCAACGCATGGATCCCGCCGAACATATAAGGTAGTCAAAAAAAGGCCGGCAAGAGGGAAAGTTTCCCCCTGACCCACTCACTCATGGATCTAAAATTGAGGGGAACCACCTCATCAGGGCCCCCTTACCGACCTATGTTGTTTAAATAAAATTTCTGATCTCATAAAAGATGCTGAAACGTAACAAAATATTACAAAACATTCTGCTAGGTAGTCAAAATTTTCCGAGTATTAAGACGAATCGCTGTATTGTTGTAAATAAAAGTTGTTTATCCTTGTTTATTTTAAAAAATGCTGCTGAAACATTCAGGCAAACAATAATAATTTATAGAGCGTTGTCTCCTTATAACAATTAATAACTTTGAAATGTAAAAAATTTTTATTCATAAAATTTTAGTGAGTATTATGGTATTTGAAACATTAGTAGCTGATCTTCTCAATCGTTTTCTTGGAGACTTTATTGAGAATCTTGATGCATCACAGTTAAATATTGGCATTTTTGGAGGTATGAAAATATTTTTAACACGGGAATGCTTCTTCAAAATTCTGGGATATTCTATTATTTTGAGTTGTGCTGAACAACTTTCAAAAAAAAATTTTGGAAAAAAATTGTCTGGTCATGGAATATATCCGCAAAATCAAATCAACACAGGTGGGATTCGAACCTGAGACCATTAGATTCAAATCCGGGAGCACTACCACTGAGCCAACTTCACGTTAAAATTCGGATTTGTAATTTTGCCTATAATTTAAAATTAAATTTTTTAAAATTTCAACATTCAGGTGACGTGAAGTTGAATGACTTGGAAGTGAAACAGACAGCATTGGATGACCTTGATCTACCGGTGAAACTCAAATTTGGCTATTTGAAATCATTGGTACTGAAAATCCCATGGAAGAACTTGTACACCGAACCAGTTATTGCCAGTATTGATGGACTTTATCTAATCGTTGTCCCGAATCAAGGTGTTGTCTACAACGAACAAAAAGCCAAGAAAAATGAATTCGACAATAAGCAGAAGACCTTGACGAGATTGGAAGAAGCTCGAAAAGCCAAACGCAAACCGAAAGACCCTGCAGCGGATACCTTTACTGAAAAACTGGTGGCACAAGTGATCAAAAATCTTCAAGTTCGAATCGGCTCGATCCACGTGCGCTTCGAAGATAAGTATACGAATCGCCATCGGCCTTTTGTTGCCGGTGCAACACTCGAATCATTGAATTTCGAAACAACCGATGAGAACTGGCAGACCACTATTCATAAAGAAGCCATCAAGATTTTCTATAAGTTGGTTTTGATGAACAATCTCTCCGTCTATTGGAACTCGAATGCGAAGTTGATTTCGGATTTGACTGACAAAGCCGAGATTATGAAAGCTATGATCGATGCCGTAGCGAAGCAAGATTCTCGTCCAGAAAATTTCAAATATGTTCTCGAACCGATTTCAATTCAAGCCAAATTAGCATTGAATCAAAAGCCTGAAACGGATGGTTCGAATTGGTCAATACCTAAAATCAATCTGGGTGTCGATATGGATAAACTGGCGTTACAAATTGGCCGGCACCAGTATCAAGACGTATTATTGTTCTTGGAGGCGTTGGAGAGATTCAACTTGGCTTCAAGATATCTCAAGTATAGACCGAATCTACAAGAATATCGAGGGAACTACAAAATCTGGTGGCGATTCGCATACCAATGTATTCTGGAAGAAAATATACATCGGAAGAAGAAAAATTGGTCATGGGAACATATGAAACGGCACAGAAAATTGGTCAAAGATTACAAGAAGGCTTGGATCAACAAGCAAGTGGAGAAGAATATTTCAAAAGAAGATACAGCGATAATCGAGGAGGCTGAAAGGTTGTTGGATGTCTTCAACTTGAATATTGCGAGACAACAGGCCGATATGGAGATTGACAGGAGAGGGTTAACTCGTTTGGAAGACCAACAACAAGGCTGGGGCTCGTGGGCGAAGAGCTTCTTTGGCGGAGGAGGAAAACAACAGCAAGGCAAGGCAGAACTCCCGAAGAATCCAGGCACTCAGGGTGAAATTGTCTCCCGATTGGAGCAAGAGTTGACGCCAGAAGAAAAGGCGAAATTGTACGAAGCTATTGATTATCAAGAGAACACTCCTCCTACAGATTACCCGAAACATTTCGTTGAGAATAAAGTGGCTGCTCGTTTGAATTCGGTCACTCTTTCTGTCGAAGACGCCTTAAACCTTGAATTTGGCCAACTAACTGCCAACCTCGAACAGAGACCGTCTGCGAAAGCAATCCATTTCAAGAGCGCCATCAAATCGTTGGCCATGACAGGACACGGCCAACCAATGCTTTCGATGCTTGAACCAGCACACGACTGGCTGTCCCTGGAAGTTGAAACGAATCCATTGCAAGGAGACTTTGATCAATTCGTCAAGCTGCTGATAGCACCTATTATACTCAAATATCATGCGCCAGCAGTGAACACGGCGGCGGAAGTATTCAAACCGCCGGAATCTGTTCGTTTGAACCAACTCACTGCAGCGGCTATTGCTCGATATGAAGACATCAAAGCAAGGTCCGCGACGGGACTCCAGCATGCTGTTGATATGAAAACCAAACTCAAAGTGGAGATTCGCATCGATCCAGCGACGATTATCATCTCCGAAGGTGGAATTTACAATGAAAACAAGCCTAATTTAATTACTGAGCTTGGTTTACTGACAATCAACACGACGGATGAGCTTTCACCCGATGCCTATAAGAATATTACAGATGAAAAATATATTGGTTTAATGAAGCAAGCCTATGACAAGTTCCAAGTGAAGGTGTCGGATATGCACTTGATTTTTGCGGACAATCTGGCAAAGTGCATGGCTGCAAGATCGGATAAAAATTCTCCATATCACGTGATCAAACCCACTGGTCTTGATATTGGTGTTTACAAAGCAGCTATTGATGACCTCAATTTTCCGAAGTAAATTTTCCCCTAAGTATAAAAACTAAGACAAAAAATTTAGGTTACGATTGTTTGGTGACCTTCCAGATGTAGTTGTCCATATATCTGATGAGAGATTTATTGGGTTGAGCAAGTTGGCCGTGAGCATCCCCTTGCCGAAACCAAGTGAAGAAGAGGTCCAAGCCGTTGATTTAGCAGCAACAGTTAAGTCGCCAAAATTGAAAGATCAAGCCAAGATGAAAATGATCATGGAAGCAGAGGAACTTGATGAAGAAGCCGAAAAACGATTAGTGGTCTCAGAAGGCGGAGAACAGCCTCGTGAAGAGGAAGTGGATGAGGAGAAGAAGAAATTGAACGATCAACAAGTGCAAATCGATATGAATTTGCGTTTGAATCAAGTATGTTAATACAAAAAGCTTGATAAGGACCAGTTCAGTCGGAAATTTTTTCTACACATAGACCCTCCTAAATTTAGGTCGGCATAGAAATATCTCATGGCGACAAGCTTGTCTTATGTGCGTATATGCGCCGCTTTGGATATCAACTTCAAATGAGGACTTTCGATTTGGTAATTTTTTAAAATTCAAAAATACATTGTAACAGTTTATCTTTTATGTGAGTTGGAGTAGCTCATGAGATTTATTTATTGGGTTGATGCATAATTAAGTTCGTTATTTAAAAATTACTTTGAACTTGTCAAACTTTGCATTTTTATTCAAAATTTTATAATTTTATCCTTCATGTTTAGTACTGTCATAATGCACGCCGATAATCATGTTCATGTACGTCATATTATGCTCTACCACTTCGAGAAAGGATGGAAAGCAACAGAGTCCGCGCGCGATATAAATGAGCTGTTTGGTGAAGGAACAATCGGTGAAAGAATGGTCCAAAAATGGTTTAAGCGTTTCAAGGATGATGATACATTACTTAAAGATGAAGAAGGAAGAGGACGCCGCTCAGATTTCTATGACCAAGCCAAGAGACCCCGCAAAAAGAACAACATCGTCTTTCACCATGACAACGCTAGGCCCCACGTCGAAGCACGAGTGATCGAATCGATTGAAGAAAAGGGATGGGATCTGTTCCCACACCCACCATACTCACCCACCGAGGCCCCTGCGGACTATCACATCAATCGCTCGCTGAAAAACTGGATGTCGAACAAAGTCTACGATGATTTAGATGAGCTTGTCGATGATGTTAAGGCATGGATTGCCTCTAAGAACCGTGGCTTCTTCGAACGTGGAATCGATATGTTACCAGAAAAATGGGAAACTGTTATTGAAGTAGATGGAGAATACGCTCCAGAATAATCATTTAAATCGGTTTTTGTTGTATTTTATTGTTGTTTTGTTGAATAAAAGTTGATTATAAAAAAACGAACTTAATTATGCATCAACCCAATATTAGCTATACCCTCAAACAGGTGAGGCCAGGAAACTAGCAAGGTGCAAGATTAAAGAGCCTTGGCCACGGCTAGGTGTTAGTTAGACACGCGAGGAGGAGGAAAGAGTTCAACTTTGCACTTTTCATTTTGTGCAATAGACCCCTGGTCGTGACGAAGATGGCTATGCCGATTTTTTGGTTGAGGTGCTTCCTAAAAAAAATAAAATCCCCCTTCCTCCCCGATGCCCAAATACAGATGATAAATTTTTTAATTAAAGGTAATGAATCTACATCTGGGCTCGTTGACGGTCGAACAAAACCAATATAAATCTATAGCCAAAACAAGGGACCACTTATATTTGATAGACAATGAATATGATGAAGGAGATAATCTCCTAACAATGCGTTTCGTCCAAGCCAATAAAGAAAGCCCTTTCTTCGCTACAGAATACCAATCAATTGAACAAGCGATCGATTTTGAATTTAAAGGCCTTAACGTCACTCTAGTATGTTTAATAGTTGTTTTACCCTAGTACAGGGTGTGCGGAAATTATCCAACCCTTATAGTAAGATATAACCAGATACTTTTTTCGCCACTTTTGATAGGAACAACCATACGCCAAGATCGTGGTGTCATTTTAAAGCTACGAACATGGGCTTTAAAGGACCAATCAAGTGGGAAAAATTGTCATTGTTGTGTATATTCAGAAAGTTCATGAAAAATGAAACATTTTTTATTTTTACGGCTTGTTCTGAATCGTTGTAATTTTCGAGAAAAACGCAATTATTAGAAATTTTGAATCCGTGTACATGTTTTCGTTGTAATACACAAACTCTTTTGAATTTTCCGGAAAAATCGATTTTTTAAATTTTCATCAAATGAACATTGTAGCAATTTTTTATAGCTAAATAAGACGAACAAAATGACATCAAAAATATCGAATTTGAAAATTGTTTTGGGTTATTGAAACGAAAATTCTGATTCATATTTATCAAGTTAAAGACGGCATTCTTTATAGCTCGACGAGACGAACAAAATGACACAAAAATGATCCAATTTGAAATTGTTTTGGGTTATTGAAACGAAAACATGCATCAGAACTTTCGTTTCAATAACCCAAAACAATTTTCAAATTGAGCAAAATTCAAATTTTGAGCGAAAATTCGATTTTTGAGCAAAAATTTCGATTTTTGAATAAAATTCAAATTTGAAGCAAAAATTCGATTTTTGAAATTGCTACAATGTTCATTTGATGAAAATTGAAAAATCGATATTCCACAAAAAGTTCAAAAAAGTTTGTGTATTACAACGAAAACATGTACACAAATTCAAATTTTCAAACGCAATTATCTCGAAAACTACAACAATTCAGAACATGCCGTAAAAAGAAAAAATGCTCCATTTTTCATGAACTTTCCAAATTTCAACAAAAATGGCAACTTTTTCCTACTGGACTGGTCCTTTAAAATGACACCAAGTTCTCGATGTATAGATGTTTCTAACAAAAGTTATGGTGAAAAGTATCCGACAATAGGGAGTTGGATATCCGACAGTAGGAGATCCGCACATTATGCATTTTTTAGCATCAAGAAGCTTTAATGGATCTAAAAAGTTTCGGCGAGAAAATCTCAAAACAACTGGAGCAAGTTTCCAAACAACACCCAGAAAAAAGTCAAGATTTGGCCGATAGAATCGATGATAAGATTGAAAAGGTGAAAAGAAAAATTAGCTCGTCGCTGAGTGTCCGATCCTTTGGGCTTGGCGACGGCGCAAAACCAACTGGACAACCAAAGAAAAAACGAGTTGGAAAGATTGACGAAGAAGTTGACGACAATAACACCAAAATGAGGCTAACTGCGAAAATTTCGTCACTGAGCTTGATACTTGGAACAACTCAGGGCTCCGACACCAAATTTGACATCCAAAAAATTAAATCCACTGTGATTATGAAAGCGAAATTTACGCAAGTCGAAGCCAGTCTCAAAAATATTACGATGATCGATGAAACGCCAAGTGCTTACCATAAGGACTTGTTGACGGTTGCGAATGCTCAAGAGAAGATGTTCCAGCTCTCGTTCGTCCAATACAATAGGAATGATGAGCAGAAGGCTAAAATGCTAGCCAGTGACGTTGATATGGCTGTAAAAGTTCGATTTGCGCAACTTCGTTTCATCTTCCTTAACCTTTGGCTAAACCGACTAATGGTAAATTTCAATGGAAAATTTGGAGCTATTGTGGATCGCGGGCACCCCAGGGTCAAAAATCGAAAAAATTTTCTAAAATTTAAAAAAAAGACCCCCTGATCCACAATAGCTCCGAAAATTTTTCAAAACATGAAAAATTTTCAGTCTTGGATAGGCCCATTCCAAGAAGAAGCGGCGGCCGCAGCGGCGCAAGCACAAGCTTTGGCTCAGCAAAAAGCTACCGAAGCTGCGCAGAATGTCAAACAGATTATTGAAACCAATCCGCCAAAAATCCAATTGGATGTGGAGCTATCCGCACCTGCCATTATTGTGCCTCGGCGTTCGACTGCAGACGAAGTTTTGCTATTTGATTTGGGTAGGCTTAAAAAAGGACCAGTCCAGTTTCAAACAAAAAATTTTTTATAAGAAAGTCAAATTGGGGCGATCAACTTTTGCGTTGGATTTAAATTGCAATTTGTTAACCCTAATCGTTTCAATACACAGATCATATTGATGATCAATCCCTTCGCTTCAATACATAAATACGTTTAAATTTTTGATGCAATTTTGTTTCTCAATTATCTCTTCAGGGTTAACAAACTAGAATTTACTTCTAACGCAAAAGTTGATCGCCTCAATTTGAATTTTCTTATAAAAAATTTTTTGTTCAAAACTGGACTATTCCTATTAAAAAATGACTCAAAGAAAAAAATCAAATTACAGGTAAAATACTGGTGAATAACTCATTTTCGGAACCGAGACAGAAAACAATTATCGACAACATGGTCGTGAGCTTGAAGGATCTCAATTTTGCTACGTATGGATGAAATTTTTTAAATAAAAAAAAATCATACTTTTAGAGGTGTACTCAATCGGCAAGGCTCTGTGACTGCAAAATGTGAAATCTTGAAGCCCATATCCTTCACATTGTTGGTACATAGGAATCTGTCATTCCAAAATCATAAAGAGATTCCAGAGATTGCCATCGACGCAGAGCTTCCATTGATCGATGTAAGAAAAAGCGTCTTTATGTATTTTTTAGGGTCATCCTGTTGTTATGTTATCTTGCAGAGAGGGGTATAGCCAAACGATAACGGTTGAAAATCTGACCGAAATCGAGCAGAGGTTTGTTGCCAACGGGAAAATCGACGTTGTTGTGTAGAAACCACTCATCAATGATGACGGTTCGGCCTTCGTTGGCAAGCATTTCCGCATATACAGGATGTCCGTCAATTATGTCAACATCGTGATTTTACATTTTTTTTATTACTCAAAACCAACAAAAAACAATTTATAATAATAAAACAAATAGATTTATTCAAAATGGCCACCTTTGGCATCGATGCAAGCCTTCAGGCACTTCGGGAAGTTGTCCACGATCTTCACCAGAGTATCCAGGGTGATTTCTTTCCAGGTCTTCTTCAACGCCTTTTTCAGATCTGTGTTTTTCCTCGATCGTGCGCGCGAATAATAGCTTCTCTCAAATTCTTATAGCCTTTCATTTTATATCTATAAAAAATAAGTTTAGAATAGTTATTTGAGTAAAATGTAAAATCACGATGTTCACATAATTGACGGACACTCTGTACTGCAATGTTATCAAACTGTTAAAAAACATTTTTTGAGTTTGCGCTATAAAAATCGGCATATAACTTTTCGTTCAATTGTGGTTCGCATTGACTTTTCGTACAGTTCTTTTTTGTACAAACACTTTTCGTACGTTACTTTTCGTACAATTATTTGTCGTACGAACTTTTCGTTGTACTAACGAAACATAATTGTACGAAAATCTGAAAAAATTTTCATTTTCAACAGGATTTTTTTTGAAAAATCCTGGGATAGGTAGGTCAGAAAAATTTTTTGGCCCCTGAAACCTTCACCAATCGATTTCCCGGTAGGAAAACCCGCCTATATACGCGGGAAAAAAGTTTTCGCGTTGATTTGAACAAGTTAGAGCCGATTTTCACATGGGGCCCCATTTTTGACCCCAAAAATACCACTTTTTCAAGTTTTTCTCAGCCCTCTGATAGCCCCCGACCATAATTCCGGTTTTAAAAGTTAGTTGCTACCCCAATACACAATCGATTACATTTTGGAGTGAATCCGATTTAAACTGAGGGAGTTGCAGTTTTCGTTAGGACCGTTTTTGACTCCAATCTATATACGGGGTGGGCCAAAAAATTGGATTTTGGGACCCGAAAATGTATTGTTCTAAAAATGACCCCTCTATGCAGGGATGTATCGAGTTTGGCTACGTATCTAAAAAAATACACATTCAATTCATAAAGTTAATAGCTCATTTGGAAGCCTGGGAATTGTAGATTTAAATGAACTTTAGTTGACTTAATTCCGATTTAAAATTGTAAAGTTATAGCCTCAAACTCGATCGGGTTTTTTCGAGTTTGATTATCGAGTTTGTTCATCGAGTTTGTTCATCGAGTTTCGATCGAGTTTGAGACTATAACTTTACAATTTTAAATCGGAATTAAGTCAACTAAAGTCCATATAAATCTACAATTCCCAGGCTTCCAAATGAGCTATTAACTTTATGAGTTGAATGTGTATTTTTTTAGATACATAGCCAAACTCGATACATCCCT
Organism: Acrobeloides nanus; assembly: GCA_900406225.1. NCBI lineage: Eukaryota > Metazoa > Nematoda > Chromadorea > Rhabditida > Cephalobidae > Acrobeloides > Acrobeloides nanus. The sequence continues at coordinate 13,802 of OZJO01014559.1, read as the reverse complement.
GCCTCTATGGGTAATTTTATGCGGGAAATCGATTGCGCGTATCCCCGAAAAAATTGTACGAAAAGTTTATACAAACCACAATTGCACGAAAAGTTATACTGCTTAAAAATCGTACAAATTGCCCCTCGTCGATTCCCACAACAGAGTATGTATTAATCTGATCATAGACGTTAGCTAAACGCACAGCGCTCACAGCTTCCATTTATTCCCTTTTTGATAAAGTAACATCTGAACACCCCTTATATAAAATTTCTAGATGAGCTTATCCCAACAAGACTATGCAACCATGATGCAGACACTCTCTGGAAATCTCACTGAAGGCCCACCGCCGAGACCAGGGCGAGCCACCACTAGCACAACTAACGAAGTAAAAGAAGAAACCGCCCAAGCTCCAACAGAATCCGCTGATGCCGGTAAAAAGGTGCAACCAATAACCGCTCCAGAAGATCGCCCACTCGAAATGAAGCCCATCTCCGATGAAAAACGACTCATCTTCCAATTCAAGATGGACGCAATTTCGGCGGCCCTCTACTCCGGAGAGAATGGCTTCGACACCGGAAAAGGTCTTATTCACCGTGATGAAGCCAAACTTTTTGCCGCTATGAACTTGAAACAGATCAAGATGAGTGGATTTATGACAGAAACTGGTGGGCTGGAAGTCGCCATAAGTCTGTTGTCGTTCACCATGAACGATGAAAGAAAAACTGGTGGGAAAGTCAAACAGCTACTGGACAAGAAACACTCGGCGCCAAATGAGCTTTTCGTCTCACTGAAATTTAAACAAAACAAGGATGGAGACAAGAATGTGGATCTATCATCCAGTTCTTTCTTCTTGATCCTTGCGCCAGAATTTATTGGTTCACTAGCGGCATTCTTTGCTGTGCCCAAACCGCCTGAAGAAGAGGAGACTCTGGATGCAAAGCCTCGAGTCACATCCAAACAAGCTTCCAATGCTGCTACCAAAGCGGCTACACCGTCTCAACCTCAACCGGTCGGGACACTTAGCATGCAATGTAGAATTCGTGAAGTCGAAGTAATATTGCTAGAAGACTCCCTTAAACCTGAGACATCACAAGCACTTATCCTTAGCTTCAATGTTATGGCAACCGCCGAGAATGTCAATGATGTCCAACAAATGAAGGGTGGCGTCCAAGATCTTCAAATAGTTAGTACATACTTCCAAGAAGAGATGCGTCACTTGAGTAGCTATCATGTACTGAATAAAATGAGCATCAATTTTCACGGTACCATCGACAATAAAACTCGTGCCCAAGAGTTCGATGTAGATCTCGGAGAAATCCTCATCAAGGTCTCGCCGTCGATTATTCGTCTCCTGAGTGCTGTCTCCGCACAAATGGCCATCAAACCGGGAAGCGATGATGGAAAACAAGCAAGAAAGCCAGTGCTGAAAGAATACCCACGTTATTGGGAGAAGTCACAAGTGAAAGAGTACGAATATTGGTGGTTCCAGAATGTGGCCCAAGAGGCCGACGAGGACTTCCAACTCGAGTTGGAAGTCATCGCTCCAACCGACCATGATGAAAAAGCTAGTATCAATTTGAAGAAATTCGCCGTGACTTTAGAGACGGGTAGCGAAGATGAGACAGTGCCAATGATTCTGTTAGAAAGTTCGTTCAATGCCGTGGCCAAAGACTGGAGTGGACGGCTAAATGCCGACGCAACATTCCAATTGCAACTTTCGTACTACAACGAGACGTATAGTGTTTGGGAGCCGATCATTGAACCCGTGTTGAACACTAATGGAGAATGGGAAAGCTGGCAGCTGACAATGAAACTGTGCGCGCATAGTGAAGAAGAGACAAATGGATCAACGGGTCAAGAATCGGGTACCCCTGCAATACCGCCAAAAATGACAGTGAATATTGAAGCCAAAGAGTTGATGAACATCACCGTGACCAAATCCCTTATGCAATTGACATACAAACTTTCGGACGAATTCGAAAAAGCGGCCAAACAAATCTCCCCGCCAGCTAGCCACGAACTACCGGGAATCAGCCCATACTTGGTACTCAACGAAACTGGACTTGATGTGAAGATTTCCAACTCCGATTCATTATTGGCCAACGAATCTGGTGCTCCTGTTGATGCGACGCATGGTTCATTTGTTGAGTTGGATATCAAAGGATGGAAGCCCCAGATTGGCTTACAAATCGCTGAAGATCGTAGGAAGGCAGAACTCCGATTGGACTTGCTCGGCACCCAACGTGAAGTCAGTGTGCTTCGCGCCGAGACCAGATGTCTCCGCCTCCCCAAACAAGCCGATTCCGGGAAACAATGGACCATGGTTGTGGATACACGAATCGAGAATTCCCGCCGTGTTGTCTATCTCAAATCCCTAGTCAATTTCGTCAACCATACAACAACACCGCTGGAAATCTACTCCCAACATGGCACCAAACTTGATCTTTGCGGTACTGCAAAAACCGATGGCACTCCGTTAAATATTTCCATACCAAATCTCTACACTGACGTCGGTAAAAATTTTTTAAATTAGTATGCAAAATGGGGACACCGGAAAACGCTATAAAATGCTTCCTTGTGTTGCTAATAACGTTTAAAAAAATTTCTCTTGAGCTTCCGCTACTTCATATTTGAGATGCTTTTCTAGAAAAATACGATCCTATCTGACGCGGATTTAGCCTATCTTCTATTCGAAATCTTTTAGTGATTTTATCTTCTAAAGGTGCCGTTTTCATTAACTCTACAGTTTTAGTTAGGTCCATCTTCTTGCCGCTCTTTCTTCCTTCCTCAAAAATTTTCGGGCCGCATCTGCAATTGGCTTCGAAATACGTGCCCATCCCATTTTTAATATAGTTCTATCACCATTTTCTCCAATAGGAATTTTATTAGATGCTTGTAAATCATCCACTATTATGGGAATAGACCTTGATCTGTCCAGTCATGTGCATCAACTGCGCAGTCAATTTGAAACTGCGTTGCACAGTCCAACGCAGTTTCAAACGGCGCAGTTTCAAGCTGCGCTTTTTGACGCAGACTCAAACTACGCTTTTCGACGCAATTTCAAACTACCTATGATTTCTCTGTGTAAAGCCATCCAACAAAGTAGTTTTGCTACCAACTAACAAATTTTTTGCCGATTGCAGTTTGAACATGCAACGAAATAGGTAGTTTGAAACTGCGTCAAAAAGCTCAGTCGTCAACTGCACAGACTGCGTTTGCACATGACCGGATCTATCTATTTCTTCTAATTTCCCAACATACGTCATAAGTGCATAATCTTCAACTCTATATCTTTGGAAAACTTTAATATGCTTTTCTTGAGTCATGTGTCTTAATAGTACTGCAAAACTTTTATATGTTGCTGGACAACTTTCTTCAGAATCTTTAAAGATAGCATCTTTTTCATCTTTTGGTTCACTGCAAGCGTTTTCAGGGTTCGAAAATGCGAGCAATCGATTTTTTGCCTAGAACAAGTTTCTTGCCGATTATATAGCGTTTTTGGGGTGTCCCCACTTTTTGCACACGTTAGACAGCCGTGAATTAACAATTAAAATTTAGGTGAGCTACATTTTCGGCCCGGCAATGATTTATATGAAATGAGCAATGAGTCAATTAGCTGGAATAACTTTGACAAGATCCCTCGCTCGGCCGTCCGATGCGATCTCTCTTCAGACCTTTCTCAAGGAATCTATTTCAACTTGGTCACCGAAACCGAAGACGTGCTTGGTGAACACGGAAACCATGTCATTGACAAAATTTACACCGTGCACATCTATCCACCTTTGCTCTTCAAGAACTTGCTGCCATTCCCAGTCGCGATTGAGCACCCGATTCAAACTGTACTTGAAGGAGGCGACCAAATCGAGCTCAACGTCATCAAAGGCCATAAGATCAAGTATTTCACGGTCTACAACAATGACCATTATTCGATAGAGATGAGTGTAAAGCCTGAACAGGATGAGTTGGAAGTGGTGACGTTACGCGCAGTGAACGATGCCACGCAAGAGATCAACCTTGGTATTCATTGGAGCACAAGTCATCGCCAACAGGAATGCTCCATTTATGCGCCATACTGGGTGGTGAACAACACGGGCAAGACGCTTAGCTATTTGGTGTATGGAACCACTCGACAACACGAGCCGAATCAAAATCCAATATTGTTGCCGTTGGCTGGCGCAAACTTCAACAAGAAGACCAAGGCTAAATTGCGAGTGGACAACTCGAATTGGTCTGACGAGTTCCCGGTCGACGTGGCAGGCTCTTCTGGCCGAATCATCACCAAAGATAGCAATGACCGAGAATATGATGTTACTGTGGATATTCAAATTACAAGGTCTGGTCTAACCAAAGTCCTGACATTTTCTCCATTCTACATCCTCCAGAACGACAGCAAGTTTGAAGTCGAGCTCAGAGAGGATAGTGATCACCAATGGACTCAAGCACCTGGAGCCACTTGCATTGGATTTTGGCCAGTGAGCAAAAGCAAGAGGAAACTGTTAACTGTTCGATACGCGGGCACGACTGCCGAATCGCTTCTATTCCCATTCACGGAGAACTTCGAGTCCTTTGTAGCTATACCCAGTGACCATTTGGGTATGTATGTGCAAGTCTCCGTGGCCGAATACAACGTCGTCGTGCACTTGGAACCATTCTTGCCTGGCATGGCACCGGCTATCATTATGAATGCAACGGACAATGTTGTGGAATTTTCGCAAAAAGGTGCTGCATCGAAGAAAAAAATTGAAGCGAAGGAAATGTGTACGTTTACATGGAGCGATGTGACTTCGTCAACGAAACAATTAGAATGGACATGTGGAGAGTATACTGGTTATGATTCCCTCATACGGAATGGGTACGGAAGTTTCATGCCGAAGAAGCAAAAATCCGATCGCTGGTATTACTGGGTGTCCTTTTTATCTGGTCGTCAGAGATACCTTTTGTTCACAGACGACTTGCCCGTCATGACTGAGGCCATGGAAGCGTATGAATGCGAGAGGATCGACTTGCTTTCGGAAATCACCATCAAAGGAATTGGCATTTCAATGGTCGACAATTTGAAAGGCATTGAACTCCTCTACATGGCATTGTCGAGCTCCGATGTTCTTTGGGAGCAAAAGCAACGTCACCGCTTCAGATCCTTTTCCAACACCCAGACGGAGATTCTAGAAGATGCCTTCCAAACATGGTTCAAGGAAGGCAGCAAGGAAGAAGGTTTTAAAGATCTTGATGGACAACTGAGTGTAGATTTCACCACTATGATCGTACGGAGAAAAGGCAAGAAAGGAGAGGTGAGTCAAAAAGAATTTTGGTCCTGTAGTTTATTTGTGGATGTTGCAAATACGATAGGCGTACAGGTTGGGTCGTGCTTGGAAGGTTTCCATAGGGGGAACATGCATCCGAGCGATTTGAGCCGTTTCGGACCGAATCTGACCGAGTTTTGGTTGAAGGTACAGAGCGTTCATTTTGGTATGCAACATCAATGTTCTCGCAGCCCCTCTAACGAATTTCTATGCGGTTTTTTTAAATTATAGCTGAACAATGGCCGAATAAGTGTTGCTAAAAATTTTTAAAATCCGTTGATCCTAACATTGCCAAAAATTACTTTGAAGTTTTCAAAGTCGATTTTCTTCACCTTAACAAAATGGTAGAAATTTAATTTTTGTATGAAAATACGGCGCTTTAGTCCCTCTAACATATGTAAAAAACCTTATATAAAAATTATTTAACAGTGGCGAGACATTTGACTTTGAAGTTGATAGTAAAAAAATGAGGCAAAAACAAAATGACGCACCCGGGAATCGAACCCTCGACCTTCTGGCTGCTAGTCTAATGCGCTAACCNTTTTTTGCATATGTTAGAGGGACTAAAGCTCTGTATTTTCATACAAAAATTAAATTTCTAACATTTTGTTAAGGTGAAGAAAATCGACTTTGAAAACTTCAAAGTAATTTTTGACAGTGTTAGGATCAACGGATTTCGACAATTTTTAGCAACACTTATTTGGCCATTGTTCAGCTACAATTTAAAAAAGACCGCATAGAAATTCGTTAGAGAGGATGCGAGAACGACTAAAAACATTGATGTTGCAGACCAAAATGAACGCTCTGTACACCCTCAGGAAGACAGGGGTATAAAATCGAGCAGGTACCCTCAACTTCAAAGTGGCGTAGCAAGGGATCAAAAAAATTGTGCTCTAACAGCGCGCTCACATAGGAGAGAGGGCAGCAGAGCGCGTCCCAATGCAGGTTTAGTAGCATCATACATTTTTACATGAGATAACTTTATCTTATAGGTGAAAATCCGCCGTTCCTTCCAAAATGGCTTCTGGTTCCTCTACCGACAATCCTTGCATCAGAAACAATTGCACTTGAAAATCAACCACATCCAAATCGACAATCAACTCCCGGCGTGTAGCTTCCCGTGCACGCTAGCAGTGATCCCACCACCAATAGGAGTAGGATCAAGCAATGTGACGAAGCCTTTCATCGAACTCAGCGCAACCATGGTTCAATCGGAACACACCAGTGTTCTCCAAATCAAATATCTGCATCTTCTCATCCAAGAATTTGCCGTCCGACTCGACCAAGTGCTAATCAACGAGCTGATTGGACTGTTTGTCACAAAAGCCGCGGTGGCGCCATACACCAAGACAGCGTTTATTAAAGACTTGGAGTTGACCAACGCCCAACTATGCCAAAAAGCTATCCAGACCACTACCGCACAACAGCATTCATACTACGACGATTTGCACATCTCGCCGTTGATGATACACTTGAGCTTCTCACAAGGTGCCGCACAGAAAGGTGCACCAAAAGGTGGCGGCTTGAATATCCAATCCGAATTCTTGAACCTCTTACTGAAGAGTGTGGGTGTCACAATCACGGAGCTGCAGGATGTGGTCTTCAAGTTGGCCTATTTTGAGAGGAAGTTTGTGTTCTACAACCAACAACAACTCCAGTCCGAAATCCAATGGCACTACACACATCAGTTTATCAAGCAACTTTATGTTCTGGTGCTTGGTCTGGACATCATTGGCAATCCTTTCGGCCTCATACGAGATCTATCTTCCGGCGTCCAAGATCTATTCTACAAACCATTCGAGGGCGCTGTTCAAGGCCCAGAAGAATTCGCCGAAGGCTTAGCTCTCGGTGTTCAAAGCCTGTTCAGCCATACGGTTGGTGGCGCAGCCGGAGCTGTCTCTCGAATCACAGGAACACTTGGCAAGGGTATTGCCGCCTTGACTTTGGACGAAGAATACCAACGCAAGAGACAAGAGGCGTTGAATCGACGGCCGAACAACTTTGGCGAAGGAATTGCTCAAAGTGCTCGTGGGCTTGGCCAAGGCGTGTTTGAAGGCGTTACTGGAGTTTTTACAAAACCGCTAGAAGGAGCTCAAAGAGGTGGGGTCGGAGGCTTTGCCAAAGGCATGGGCCAAGGTCTCGTAGGTGTTGTTGCAAGGCCGGTTTCTGGTGTAGTCGATTTTGCTTCCGGGACGTTGAATGCGGTCAAAATGTAAGGGTTGTTTCGTACAAGAAATGAATTACTCGAATTTTTTAGGGTTGCTGGACACGAGGACCAAACCAAGTCACTTCGGCCACCACGTTTGGTTTTACGCGATCATATTATTCGGCCATATAATTATGAAGATTCGATTGGTGCGAAAATATTTTCGGTATTTTAATTATACATAACATATATGAATAGGGGAATGACAAAATGAACAATTTACACTACCCCTTGATTGTTTAGCCTCATATGCCAATTGCGAATAGATCGTAAAGCGCTCGGAAGTACTTGGAGGTGCTTGGAAGCGCTCGGAGACGTTTAGAGGCACTCGAAAGCACTCGGCAGCACTTGAAAGCGCTCGGAGGCGTTTAGAGGCACTCGGATGCGCTCAAAAGCACTCGGAGGTGTTCAGAGGCACTCGGAGGCGCTTGGAATCACTTGGAGGCGCTCGGAAGCACTCGGAGGCGCTTGGAAGCGCTCGGAGGCGTTCGGAGGCACTTACTCGAAAGCGCTCGTAAGCACTCAGATGCACTCGGAAGCACTCGGAGGCGCTCGGAGGCGTTCGGAAGCACTCGAAAGCGCTCGGAGGCACTCAGAAGCGCTCGGAGGCGCTCGTAAGCACTCGGAGGTACTCGAAAGCGCTCGGAAGCACTCGAAGGCGCTTGGAAGCGCTCGGAGGCACCCGAAAACGCTCGGAGGCGCTCAGAGGCATTCGGAGGCGCTCAGAGGCACTCGAAAGCGCTCAGACGTGCTCAGAGGTACTCGCAAGCGCGGGGTATTATCTGTTCATCTATGAATCCCATGTTTTGTAATAGTTTCTCATCCTAATCACTTTCATTCTAGGACCTTGACCATGGAAAGTATCGTGGAACAGATCATTTCATCGGCCATGCCTTTATATCGGAAAAATTCGTCCTTCTCGTCTCTGATAAGTAAGACAAAAAAGTTTGTATATATCCAGCATCTTACTCGTTTTAGACGTGTTATGCTAGCCAAACGCCAGGACATACTTGGCTCATGGATCACCGATTGGGCATACACATATGCTGAAATCAATCCACCCCAGCGAAGAGAAAAAGGAATTTCCCTCGAGCTAAAACAAAAGAAGAAAGGTCTATTCGGAATTGGTTCTACTAAAGGAAAAATTATTGAATTCCAGGTGAAACTTTCTCTATAAGCCTAACGTTATATCGAAAATTTCTGCGACTTTTACATGATTTTCGAAAAAATTTTTCTAAAAAGGACCTATATTGGGGTAACTTTGTGCGAGAAGTTGATTGCGTGCATTCTTGAAAATGCTTTTCTGACCCTGATTCAGGGAAAATGGTGTATGTATTGAAGCGAAAATGCAACAAATTCGAATTTTCGCCTGAAAATCAGCTGTCTAGGAGTTTTTCTATGCGAAGAATTGATTGCGCGCATTCCTGAAGCGTGAAAATACTTTTCCGATTCGAAAAAATCCCTATACAGCTGGTTTTCTGGCGAAAATTCGAATTTTTTACATTTTCGTTTCAATACTCGTTTTCCCTGATTCAGGGTCAGGAAAGCGTTTTCACGCTTCTAGAATGCGCGCAATCGATTCCCCCGCACAGAGTTACCCCAATATACTTCTTAGAAAAAATTTTTCCAAAATCATGTAAAAAGTCGTAGAACTTTTCGATCAACCCCCCAATATTTTTAGGACGGCAAAACCACGAACAAAATTTTTGAACGAATTTCTCATGCCTACGAGGAAAATGCTTGATCGATTACTTTTAAATTTTTATAGTAGTTTGTTGTATTGTTTTAAATTGTTAGTTGGTTGTCTACCTTTTTTCTAACTGGTATTTTATGAAATTACGGTCATAGTCATTGTATGAGCAGAATCTTTTTAAATATGAATAGTGTTATCCTATATTGTTAGGGTGCGCGCTAGCGCGGTTGTGAAACGCATTTCACGACGATTTCCGGACCCATTTCCAGACAGCGTCTGGAAATGGGTTTGAATTTGTCTGAATATTGACACGAAAACCCTGAATTTTAAATTTTTTGAAAAATACGCTTAATTATTGGGTGTATTTAAAAAACAAAGACAGCATTCTTTATAGCTCGACGAGACGAATAAATAACATCAAAATTATTGAATTTGGACAATGTTTTGGGTTATTGAAACGAAAACTCTGATTCAGGGTTTTCGTTTCAATAACCCAAAACAATTATCAAATTGGATAAANATGAAAACTTTCAAAAAATTTAGAGACATTTTTGTATTTGGACTACAAAATACAAAAAATGTAGAAACTACAAATCCGCAACTCGGTATTTCCGAAAAAACAGCCTTTATAGCTCGACGAGACGAACAAAACGACACCAAGTTTATCCAATTTGATAATTGTTTTGGGTTATTGAAACGAAAACCCTGAATCAGAGTTTTCGTTTCAATAACCCAAAATAATTATCAAATTGGATAAACTTGGTGTCGTTTTGTTCGTCTCGTCTAGCTATAAAGAATGCTGTCTTTGTTTTTTAAATACATCCAATAATTAAGCGTATTTTTCAAAAAATTTAAAATTCAGGGTTTTCGTGTCAATATTCAGACAAATTCAAACCCGTTTCTGGACGATTTACTGACGCCGTCTGGAAATAAGTCCGGATTTCCGGACGGCTAGCGTCCGGAAATCGTCGTGAAGTGCGTTTCACGACTGCTAGCGCGCACCCTTATCAGTTATGTACAGGATTTCCACATGCTTTTTTAAATATTCAAATTTTTCGTAAAAACGATAAAATATGAAAAAACTTTAAAAAATATGGCAGTTGTCATATTTATATGGCATTGTGGAGAACCTGATTTTTTTTTCTAAAGCCTTTTCCCTGCTTGCCTTTTTATATTTATGGTGAATAAAGAATAAAAAGTATAAAAACATTTGTTTTTGATGTCTTTGTTCTAATGAACTATTCATATTGATTTATGGCTGAGTTCATTTATTAGTCCGGCTGTCAGATGATTTGTCAAATTTTTCAAATAAATGATTGATTATACAAATTTCGAGATATTGGTATTCCAATATCTCGAGATAGAATTGCCTCGTTATGCGTCTTCATCCGAACTATTTCAAAAAAATTGTAATACGATTACGCACGACGGGGGTGGAAAAATTTCTTGGTGAAACGCAGTCAAAATTGGTGCCCTGATAAGGCACTAGGATAAAGTTATCGCAATATGCCAAAGGTCGCTGGTTCGAGTCCATTTGTTTTTAACTTTTTGCCTGTGAAATTTTTTTAAAGAACCAGTCTACTTTCGGCGAAATATTTTTAAAAGATAGAAGACAAAAAACCGAGCATTTCTTTTACGGCACTACTTGAAATTCTAACGGTAAAAAGATATGAGCGAAACAAAATTGCTTTAAAAAAATTTCAAACGAGTTTGTATATTGAAGCGATTAGCCGGTACATGAAATTTTGCATTGAAACGATTTAATACAGGGTGACTAAAAAATACGTGCGCACCTTATTTTTGTATTTTTCTTGCATTTTTAAACGAATTTTATATCAAAATTTATTTTTTAGCAAGCATGAAAGAATTTAGACCAGCTATTATCCGAATGCATGAGCGCGGTATTGAGAAACGTGAGATTAGTCGACTTCTTGGTATACATGAGGCGACCGTAAGGAAGGCTATAAAACGCTTTGAAGAAACGGAGACTACAGCAAAATGGAGACCCCTCGACTTCAGCGTATGGAGCATTTTGGAGGAGAAAGCGTGTGCGAAACTCCACCAGACTGTCGAATTGTTGAAGCGAGCATTGAGGAAGGCATGGAATGAGATCTCTGTTGATACACTACGTGGTATTGTGGACAACTTTTCGAAGAGGCTAAAGAAGTGTATTGATGCAAATAGTGGTCATTTTGAATAATTTCTGTTGTTGTTATTATTATTGTTGTGTTTTGATATAAAATTCGTTTAAAAATGCAAGAAAAATACAAAAAATAAGGTGCGTACGTATTTTTTAGTCACCCTGTAATGATTCAGGGACGAATTTTCACTGCGTTCATGTTTTCGTTGTGATACACAAAATTCAAAAATCGCCAATTTCAAACGCGTTTCACTCGGCAATAATAACGATTCAGATGGTTACCGTAACAACAAAAAATGTTCCATTTTTCTCCACATGTTTTTAAAAAAAAATTTTCTGTAGCAGAAAAACTCTTCTTGTTTTGATAAGCTAGTGCGGCCCTTTTTAATCATCGGCAAGTTCAAACTGAAAAAAACAAACGTGTGCATAGATCGTATTACTAATTAATGCGGATTATAAACGATATGTATCATCAAATAGAGAAGCTTATCTTATGAAGATCTTTTTTTCACTGCCCTTTATTTGTAAACAAACTCGATTGATTGGGAAATTGTCGCCATTTCGTTTTATTTATTCAAATTCTGTATGACTAAGTTTGCTTCTTTTATTAATCAACCTTTTGATCACCAAAATTTATGTGCGAATTTTTCAATGCAAAAAGTGAATCATGCACCCAACTTATTTTAGGATAAAAACATGGAAAAAATTTTTTGCCCTTAGTTTTTTATTATTTCCGAGACGGAAGCAACGAATAGGAATGTGGATCATTATACTTTTCGAGTGTGTGTAATAGTGATGCGGTCATCGAAACTTGTTTATTGTCGATTTTTTTCAACATAAAATGTTTAAAATATTTTTTCATAAAAAGAGTGACCAAGGAAAAGGTTGTGGGGCACATATTTTCGGACAACTTTTTGATCAACTTTTTTGTAAAAGTGCCTAGAAAATTTTTTATATTACCACTTTCGAAAAATTACGTTTTTTTCACTAAAAAACGTAATTTTTTGAAATTGATATTATAAAAATTTTTCTAGGAACTTTTACAAACAAAGTTGGAGCAAGTGTCCCCTGATATCCGCCACTTAAAGTTGACTAAACTCGGGAAAAAAAATTTTATTTTCTTCCGGGAATTAGCCATTTAGAGGTAATTTATGCAAAAATCGATTGCTCGCACTCTCTCGCAACCTGAAAACCGCAGAAAAATGGTGAACAATTCGATTTTCTCGAGAAATGGAAAATGTTAGCGTTGGAGTAAAGATTTTGATTTTTCTAATTTTTCAAAGAAAAATAAAAAAAATCGAATTTTTCAAGAAAAATTGAAAAATCGAAAATTCTAATTTTCAATTTTTCTTGAAAAATCGAAATTTTTTGCTCCAACGCATTTTCCATTTCTCGAAAAAAATCGAATTTTCACTATTTTTGCGGTTTTAAAGCTGCGGGAGTGAGCGCAATCGATTTCCCGCATAAAATTATCCCTAAATGGGTAATTTCCGGAAGAAAATAAAAATTTTTTACCGAGTTTAGTCAACGTTAAATGGCGGCAACCAGGAGAACTTGCTCCAAAAAGTTGTCCAAAAATATGTGCCCCACAACAATTTTCCTTGGTCACTCTTTTTATGAAAAAATATTTTAAAAATTTCATGTTGAAAACGTCGACAATACCAAGTTTGCCGCATCACCAGTGTGTAAGTATGTTGATCGGTGGTGATCGAAATCGGGTGTCTATATCCGATTTTCTTCTTCTTTTTCTTGTTTGTCGTCGTCACTCTCTCCCATATTGGCCAGTCGCTATAGTTGTGTGCAGTGTGCCTTCTTTTCGGTGTAGTATCCTTTGGTCGGCTGACCTGTTCTCGTTATTTTCTTCTTCTTTTTCAGGGCGTGACTCATCCGCAACTTAATGACGAGAAAACACTCATTCGGAGTGTTCAAATTAATTTTTCAACGTTACGATGTGTCCAATGGGCATTCGTTCCTAACTTTTTTATAAAAGAAAAATTTGGGAGCTACTGCCACCCAGAGACCGAAAATGGGCCCCCTCATTTTCGGACTTTTTTGTTTTGAAGTGCGTTACAAAAAAATTTCTTTGAACAACCTAGGGGGCCTTAGTGCGGGAACAATAGATCAAGTGTTCCTCTAATTTATAAAAAAATTTTGAGTTGTGAACTTTTTCCTACTTAGAGATATGCAGTCAGGCCCTCTCGGGTTCGTCAAAATCCCATGGGGTCGAGGGGGCCTGACTGCATATCTCTAAGAGAAAAAAGGTTTGAATCCTAAATTTGTTTTATAAATATAGAGGAGTGTTCGATCTATTATTCGCATATCCAGGCCCCCTAGGTTGCTTCAGCAAATTTTTCTAGAAAATTCGAGGGGGCCCAAAGGAGCCAGAGGAGGTCTCAGACTAGGTTTAGGCCCCCTCGAATTTTCTAGAAAAATTTTCTGAAACAACCTAGGGGGCCTGGATGTGCGAATAATAGATTGAAC